>CALNHX010001128.1:0-249261 GCA_940337035.1 Agriotes lineatus
GTCATGCATGAACAGCTTCTGTATCCCTACCATTTATAACTTGTACAAGCTTTAAAACCTGAAGACTATGCACATCGATTATCTTTTTGCCAATGATTTTGAGTCGCACTTTAGTAGAACGTCACTTCTGGAGAAAAATATTGTTTTCTGATGAGGCATGTTTCACGCGCGTTGGTTATTTTAATAGTAGAAACAGCCATATTTGGGATGACGCAAATCCTCATGCCATGGTCTCTAGAAGACACCAGCACCAATTTTCTGTAAACATGTGGGCTGGTATTGTTGGAGAGTCAGGCGCGTAGGAGCGTTTTCTAGATTGCGGGGGCCATTATATTTTCAATAAAGACTTATACTTCTAACTTGATCCATTAATACGAGCTATAATATTTCTGATTTCCTGATTATCAATTTTTAGTTTTATTCTATAATAGTATATTGTAGTCACTGGTTACTTAATAAGTGATATTTTATTTAAAAAAAAACACTGTACCATAAAAAAATAATTAAACAATGAACAATGTTTATTATCAGATTTTCACATAAGCAAAGAATACACATGAATAAGCAAACTTAAATAAATATAGAAACGACTTTCCGAAAATGAAAACGGTATAAATAAAGATTAAAAATAATAAAACATAAATACAAAAATAAATTCAATTAAGAAACTATCATTTAGAAACCTGTACCAAAAACAGAAATTCTAGTTGGTAAAGCACCTACTAATGTTCCACATAATAAGTCAATAAATGTATTTTATCAGACCCGCGCCAATCGGTTTTAAAAAGGCGGTTAAAATCTTAACAGTAGGCATCTTTTGGAAACAACCTTGCAGTTGCACGGCAAATACCCGATAAGAAAAGTGTTGTTATAGTAGTCCCATTTCAATTATATCCGACCACACCGATTACTTTCTGGAATAGTGAAATTTTAATATCGCTCACTCGGCGGCAATAAAAAATAAGGCGATTTACAGACGCGGGTTTAAATTACAATTCAAGTTCATATATGTTCATGTTAGTGGTTGCAAGAAATACGTAAAATATAAATTATGATGAAACTAGAAACAGATATTTTTGAGGGGGCCAGGCCCCTCTGAAAATTATTTGAGGGGGCCATGGGCCCCCGTGGCCCCCGCGGCTCCTACGCGCCTGGAGAGAGTTTAATAGTTTACTTGCTCGTTTAAACGCAAACTTTTATCAACATTTTCTGCAAAATATTTTACCGAGATTATTAGAAAATGTCTCCTTTGACATTAGGGCCAGCATGTGGTTTCAGCATGATGGAGCACCTCCACACTTTGATTTGAACGTGCGCCAGTATCTGGACCACCGATTTGTCAACCGGTGGATTGGAAGAAGAAGTGTCGTGGCCTGGCCTGCGCGTTCTCCCGATCGCAACCCCCTCGGTTCTTCCTTTGGGGTTATCTGAAATTTTCAATCTACAAGACGCCCATTCGTAATGAGAAAGATCTTGTCGCAAAAATAATGGCCGCTTGTGCACAAGTAAGAGCTACCCCTGGAATCTCCCATAGGGTCCGCAAGTCAATGAACCGGCGGTGCAATCTTTGTATTAAAGCAAATGGTCACCATTTTAACCAATTATTGTAAACTATAATTTCATTAAAATGTATTAAACTTAGTAAAGATTAATAAAAATCGATTTTTTTACAAACCTTACAAACTCATCTCGAAAACGAAGCGTTTTCGGACATATGTTTATAAACAAAAAATGTTTGTTTTCATGTCCCCTACCACCACTAAAAGTTTGTCGGTATATTTATGGAACACCCTATATAAACAGAGAATTAAAGATTTTGCAATCAAAATACACTCACTAAGTTACTTAGTATTTTCCAAACGCCAAAACTTCTGTGAAAGCAGATCTAATCTACCACAGAGACCGGACCGTCACCGTCAAAAAGTAAGCAAAACTATTATCACCCCGGCCGGGCCCGGTCCGGTGATGGCGCCCGGACATGGCACGGTGAAGTGTGATCAGATGCATTTAATTTCACTGTGGAATTCATTCACCGGGTGACGGCCGTCACTCGGCCGTCCTCCGGCCCTGGCACGGTCCGGAATGTGTGTCCAGACCTTTATTCGGATATTTGAAGTCAGTAGAACGTAGATCTTTTACATCTACCGTATTAATAGAATTAGTGGAAATAAAGAGGAGGAGGGTTGTGTTATTTCGTTACTCTGGTGCTATATGGACTTAATTCTGTGTTCTACTTGTTTCATTCAGAATTTTGTGAACTGTTATCCTCTTATAGATTTCACAATGGATTTTGGTTTTCCACCCTTCGCATTATTATTAGAACAATACATAATATACCTATAAACTATACAAAGGTGAACCAGAAAATGGACTATCTCGAGCGAATTTTGTGCTCGAATACGCAACTCGCCTCATTTAAAAATCACATTTGCTGCCAGTTTTGAAATCGACTCTTGGTAATATCAGAACACCTTTTTCAAGTCTCAGCATTTGTTGTCAAAGACGACCCAGTTTCGCTAAAAATAAGAGTTCCGTGTATTTCGGCGAACATCTGCTTGACAAAATTATATCATTACAGCAAACTGGCACTGACAACAAACGCTTTCTGTGAATCAGAAAATCGGCCGTGTTTAATAATCCGAATTTTAGTGGTGCCGCTGCGGTAGGTAAGAGTGGACGTCGTCCGAGCCTATTTTCGAAACTGCCAACGACGCCTCGCGTCGCGCTGGCAGTGGATTTTGCTGCACTAAAACTGGCGGACAAAGAGTTTCCCATGCCTCGTGGACGATTTGCATTTGGAGCATAGAATTTCCCAGCGCAAAACGAGCCGCTAGCTGACAGATCAGCTGAAGCCAGTTTTGAGTTTACAGTTGACCACATGCATGGAGGGCAATGACTGTGCCCACGTGCGTTTCAGAAAACGCTTATTGCATAACATGCATAGCTAGTCTAATGCTTAATGCACCCACAGCAAACGAAGACCAGACTTTCCAAGTCTAAGCAATCTTCAGTCCAGAAATAGTTTCTTGCTAAAAACTGTGAGCGAGATAATGTGATCAAGCCTATTTCAGATATTTTTAGTGTTAGCAGAAAGTCGTTGACTAGGATATCGAGAAAAATATAAATAACGATTATTAAAAAAACATGGCAACCAGCAAAACTTACCAGTTTCCAAAAAAATCTTTCCAATTATACCACAAGGTCCACAAGGCGTTCTAAGAACATAGGAACCTCATCAGTATTTTGAAATTTTTATGTTTTCTGTGATATTTTCTAAAAGTCAAGTAGTTTTACGATTTGCTCCACCTGTTTATGATACGAAAAATACAACATACAATAATTATTTAATAAACTTGCTAACAATTGATTTAATTGCTATGCAATTAAAACAGTTTTATACAGAGACATCCAAACAAATGGCCACGCAATATAAGCAGCCTATTTAACATTGTTAACAACAACCGTCAGAAAGTTTAACTCTGACAGTAGCAGTGGCGTGCCACATGTTAAAGAATAACGTATTATAGAAGATACCTACCCGAATCAATTTAAAAGTAAGTAACTTAGCTCTGAATAGAACTGTTGCTGATGCAAAGGGACTAAAGTGTCGCAAGTTAGAAAATTAGCAATTCAGAATTCTAAAACTACACCACGAACGTGAATGCTTAAAAATGTCATATCGGAGCTGCATGCAATATTAGGACATTAAATTCACTAAATTACCAATGTCCAGGTCACGTAGTCTTTTATAATTCTATTCTATTACCAAATAACACAATATTTCATATAGTACGCGAAGTACTGCACTATTGGTATCTTATTCCTGTAATAGGTTTTTCGTAATTTATAACATAAATACTACACTGGAAGTCAATGGAAAATACAAACTATAGCAACTTTGTTTAAGAAAAATATATGCAACTATTGATGACAACCTATTAGTGCTAGAAATTAATTTTTATTCTGCTTTATCATTTTAACTTAAATAGTAATTAGTACTTACACAACGTTGGCTTTATCATTTTAACATAAATAGTAATTAGTACCTACACGACGTGGCAAAATTCAATGCCTTGTACTACGACACGAGTAAAACGCACATGTCTAAACGTTCGTCGATAAATATGTATCTTATGAAAAGTATGTGTGGAGTAAATCTTCGTTTTCCGTATTTTTTCCCTGTTGTACGTAGCCCTGTTTAAACTAGATAGAGCAATCATGTTGAAATATTTTAGTACTACTGTAATATTTAACTGCAAAACATATTTCCATTTCTCATTTTTTATTCTTCAAGAAAAAGTAATTCTAGATGAAAAGTTTTGCTTGTCTTGAGAAGTCACAAACAGTGATTATATTTATGATAAAGCAGATATCCTTATTTTTACGTTTTTGTGAAAATTTTTATTTAGAACTGCATTACAAATAATGTTTAATAGAATAGCAGTGTTATATTTTACACAATTTTAAAGCCAGTCACCAAGAATGGAACAAAAATATCGATGTCGTCAGCACATATGCACAAAAAAGAAATTGATATGAATGTTCTAGTAGATTATTAACATGCTCCTAATTGATGATTTCAACTAAAAACTTATTGCTCTATATATTGTAATCTCTCAACAGATCTCATAACTTGATAACGAAATATGTTAGGTACCATTGCGAAATAAATAATTCGTACGGTAATTTCTTCCTATGCAAATATGATTTTCATCAGTGGCTTGTACGATTTCGTAATGCAATTAATGCTCCTCGACACTCGAAAAGATAATAGAGGTTATCATTATAAATAAATCAATAAAATAAAAATCTGGTATGATACACGCACACAACTTCCTTTTACGGTGATCTTATAATTAGCAAAAAATTTGATTTTAAATTTTTAAGCATTTGTCAAAAATTTTCAAAAATTACAAATTTTACAAAAACAGTACAAAATAGAGTGTTAGTCAAGAGACAAATTTTCTCTAAAATTTTAAGCTTAATTCAAAAATGTAATAATATACAGGGTGTTCTATTTAAAATAGGAGTTAATAAAAAAAATAGAAAAGAAAACAAAAGCAACCCATTTTAGAAGTATTCGACTGGAAAATCATTTATCTCACGTCAATACACATTCAAAATGTTATAAAAATGTGAAGTTTGAAAAAATCGTTAGAGCTGTTTTTGAAAAAATCGAAAAAAAACTGAAAAATCACAAGAGTAAACACCTACTTCCGGTTATGCGATTTCTTAAAACCTTGCTGTCGCATCTACATAGTATACAAAACGTATATATGAAGGTTCAATGCCATACCTCTTTTCGTTTCTGAGATATTCTGTTCACAGATACACAGACAGACCAATGAAAAAAATATGTTTTTTGGGTTCAGTGGACTCTAAACGTGAAGATCTGTTGTAAACCCATTTCGAATTTTTGGGTGGATCCAATACTTCCTTTATTGTAAAAGGAAGTAAAAATTTACAGCGATGCTGCTTTCAGGTTTTTCCTACCTTCATGTGTTGCTGAATAGTGGCGTCATCGGAGGTTTTTTTAAATAGAACAATTCCTACATATTTTCTGGTACCAGTTAATTGAGATTTTTTTCTTTTCAGCTTTATAACACTTTTATACCATTTAACAAGAAAATCTGTGATCTTGGTGGCGATGATAACATTACATTAGAAATTAGACTTTAATCACAACTTTTTCTACTCCTGTTAAAGTTCTACATTTCCATTCCAATTTCAGTTAGGAAAAGTACAACTTTTCCTAACAAGACACTGAAAAAAATATCGTTCGTGATATCAATAAACGGCGTTAGCTGAGGGTCATTTAATTGATATAATGTACGAATACAAATGTCAACTTTCTGTTGTCAAATGATAGTGAGAAAAATCTACTTTCGATGTCAGTCGTCGAAAAAGACACTTTTCCTACGTGTTCGCACATGATTTGTTCCACTATCGAGAAAGAAAACTAAAAAGAGACTAAAAAAGGTATTTTAAAAGAATTTTGCATTTGTTATCTGTTATTTTTAATTTTATTTTTCGTGTTACAGAGTTCCAAAATACAGCACTACTTTCTCAAAGGAATCTCTCGAAGTTATATTCATTAACTGTAATAAACTTACTGTTAATATTTATAATAAATAAAGCTCTTTGTTACAATAAATTATTAGTTAATGAAGTAGGGAGTATTTTTATATACAAACGCCGTTTATTGATATCACGAACGATATTTTTTTCAGTGTCTTGTTAGGAACAGTTGTACTTTTCCTAACTGAAATTGGAATGGAAATGTAGACTTTAACAGAAGTACAAAAGTTGTTATTAAAGTCTAATTTCTAATGTAATGTTATCATCGCCACCAAGATCACGGATTTTCTTGTGAAAAAGAAAAAAAATCTCAATTAAATGGTACCAGAAAATATGTAGGAATTGTTCTATTTAAAAAAAAAAACTCCGATGACGCCACTATTCAGCAACAAATGAAGGTAGGAAAAATCTGAAAGCAGCATCGCTGTAAATTTTTACTTCCTTTTACAATAAAGGAAGTATTGAATTCACCCCAAAAATTTGAAATTGAGTTTTCACCAGATCTTCACGTTTTAGAGTCCCCTGAACCCAAAAAACATATGTTTTTCATTGGTCTGTCTGTGTGTCTGTGAACAGAATATCTCAAAAACGAAAAAGGTATATGTCCTTAACGTCCCAGACGTCTTAAATGTCCCATATGTCCCTAACGTCCCAGACGTCCTAAATGTCCCATATGTCCCTAAAATCTCAGATGTCCCAGCTGTCCCATATGTTCCATATGTCCCTAATGTCCCAGGCGTCCCAGATATCCCATATGTTCCATATGTCACTAATGTCCCAGGAGTCCTAAATGTCCCATATGTCCTTAACGTCCCAGACGTCCAGACGTTCTAGATATCCCATATGTCCTTAACGTCCCAGACGTCCCAGACGTACTAGATGTCCCATATGTCCTTAACGTCGCAGACGTCCCAGATGTCCCATATGTCCCTTACGTCCCAGACGTCCCAGATGTCCCATATGTTCCATATGTCCCTAATGTCCCAGGCGTCCCAGATGTCCCATATGTTCCATATGTCCTAATGTCCCAGGAGTCCTAAATGTCCCATATGTCCTTAACGTCCCAGACGTCCCAGACGTCCTAGATGTCCATATGTCCTTAACGTCCCAGACGTCTCAAATGTCCCATATGTCTCTAACGTCCCAGATGTCCCATATGTTCCATATGTCCCTAATGTCCCAAGCGTACTAGATGTTCCAAATGTCCCTAACGTCCCAGACGTCCTAAATGTCCCATATGTCCTTAACGTCCCAGACGTCCTAGATGTCCCATATGTTCCTAACGCCCCAGACGTCCCAGACGTCCTAGATGTCCCATATGTTCCTAACGTGCCAGACGTCCAGACGTCCTAGATGTCCCATATGCCTATAACGTCCAGACGTCCCAGATGTCCCATATGTCCCTAACTTCCACACGTTGTAGATGTCCCATATGTTCCTAACCTTTCAGACGTCTTAGATGTCCCATTATCCCTAACGTGCCAGACGTCCTAGTTGTCTTATATGTCCCTATGTCCCTAACGTCCCAGACGTCCTAGATGTCCCATATGTCCTTAACGTCCCAGACGTTCCAGATGTCTCGTATGTCCCATTTGTCCCTAATGTCTCAGGCGTCCTAGATGTTCCATATGTCCTTAACGTCCCAGACGTCCTAGATGTCCCATATGTCCCTAATGTCCCCAGGTGTCCCAGATGTCCATATGTCCCATATGTCCCTAATGTCCCAGGCGTCCTAAATGTCTCATATGTCCTTACCGTCCCAGACGTCCCAGACGTCCTAGATGTCCCATATGTCCTTAACGTCCCAGACGTCTTAGATGTCCCACATGTCCCTAACGTCCCAGACCTCCCAGATGTCCCATATGTTCCATATGTCCCGTATGTCCCTAACGTCCCGTACGTCCCTAACGTCCCAGACGTCCCAGACGTCCTAAATGTCCCATATGTCCCTAACGTCCCAGACGTCTCAGCTGTCCCGTACGTCCCTAACGTCCCAGACGTCCCAGACGTCCTAGATGTCCCATATGTCCCTAACGTCCCAGACGTCCTAGATGTCCTATATGTCCCTAACGTCTTAGACGTCCCAAACGTCCCAGATGTCTCATATGTCCCATATGTCCCTAATGTCCCAGGCGTCCCAAATGTCCCATACGTCCAATATGTCCCTAATGTCACAGGCTTTCTAAATGTCCCATATGTTTCTAACGTCCCAGACGTCCCAGCTGTCCGTATGTCCCTAACTTCCCAGACATCCCAGACGGCCTAGATGTCCCATATGTCCCTAACGTCTCAGACGCCCCAGATGTCCCATACGTCCCATAAGTCTCTAATGTCCCAGGCTTCCTAAATGTTCCATATGTCCCTAACGTCCCAGACGTCCTAAATGTCCCGTATGTCCCTAACGTCCCAGACGTCCCAGCTGTCCCGTATGTCCCTAACGTCCCAAACGTCCTAAATGTCCCATATGTCCCTAACGTCCCAGACGTCCCAGCTGTCCCGTATGTCCCTAACGTCCCAGACATCCCAGACGTCCCAGATGTTAAATATGTCCCTAACGTCCTAGATGTCGTAGATGTTCCATATGTCCTATATGTCCCTAATGTCCCAGACGTCCCAGATGTCCCATATGTCCCTAACGTCCCAGCCGTCCCAGATGTCCCATATGCTTCTAACGTCCCAGACGTCCCAGATGTCCCATATGTCCCATATGTCCCATATGTCCCAAGCGTCCCAGATGTCCCATATGTCCCATATGTCCCTAATGTCCCAGGCGTCCTAAATGTCCCATATATCCTTAACGTCTCAGACGTCCCAAACGTCTTAGATGTCCCATATGTCCTTAACTTCCCAGACGTCCCAGATGTCCCATATGTCCCATATGTCTTTAATGTCCCAGGCGTACTAAATGTCCCATATGTTCCATATGTCCCTAATGACTCAGGAGTCCTAAATGTCCCATATGTCCTTAACGTCCCAGACGTCCCAGACGTCCTAGATGTCCCATATGTCCTTAATGTCCCAGGCGTACTAAATGTCCCATATGTTCCATATGTCCCTAATGACTCAGGAGTCCTAAATGTCCCATATGTCCTTAACGTCCCAGACGGCCCAGACGTCCTAGATGTCCCATATGTCCTTAACGTCCCAAACGTCCCAGACGTACTAGATGTCCCATATGTCCTTAACGTCGCAGACGTCCCAGATGCCCCATATGTCCCTTACGTCCCAGACGTCCCAGATGTCCCATATGTTCCATATGTCCCTAATGTCCCAGGCGTCCCAGATGTCCCATATGTTCCATATGTCCCTAATGTCCCAGGAGTCCTAAATGTCCCATATGTCCTTAACGTCCCAGACGTCCCAGACGTCCTAGATGTCCCATATATCTTTAACGTCCCAGACGTCTCAAATGTCCCATATGTCTCTAACATCCCAGATGTCCCATATGTTCTATATGTCCCTAATGTCCCAAGCGTCCTAGATGTTCCAAATGTCCCTAACGTCCCAGACGCCCTAAATGTCCCATATGTCCCTAACGTCCCAGACGTCCTAAATGTCCCATATGTCCCTAACATCCCAGATGTCCCAGCTGTCCCTAACGTCCCAGACGTCTCAGATGTCTTATATGTCCTTAACGTCCCAGACGTCTCAAATGTCCCATATGTCCCTAACGTCCCAGACGTCCCAGATGTCCCATATGTTCCATATGTCCCTAATGTCCATGGCGTCCTAGATGTCCCATACGTCCCTAATGTCCCACGCGTCCCAAATGTCCCACATGTCCTTAACGTCCCAGATGTGCCAGATGTCCCATATGTCCCTAACGCCCCAAACGTCCCAGATGTCTCATATGTCCCATATGTCTCTAATGTCCCAGGCGTCCTAGATGTTCCATATGTCCCTAACGTCCCAGACGTCCCAGCTGTCCCTTATGTCCCTAACGTCCCAGACGTCCCAGACGTCCTAGATGTCCCATTTGTCCCTAACGTCCCAGACGTCCCAAATGTCCCATATGTACTTAACGTCCCAGATGTCCCATATGTTCCATATGTCCCTAATGTCTAAGACGTCCTAGATGTTCCATATGTTCCTAACGTCCCAAACGTCCTAAATTTCCCATATGTCCTTAACGTCCCAGACGTCCCAGCTGTCCCGGATGTCCCTAACGTCCCAGACATCCCAGACGTCCTAGATGTTCCATTTGTCCCGAACGTCTCAGACGTCCTAGATGTCCTATATGTCCCTAACGTCACAGACGTTCCAGATGTCCCATATGTTTCATATGTCCCTAATGTCCCGGGCGTCCTAAATGTCCCATATGTCCTTAAGGTCCAAGACGTCCAAGACGTCCTAGATGTCCCATATGTCTCTAACGTCCCAGACGTCCCAAATGACCCATATGTACCTAACGTCCCAGATGTCCCATATGTTCCAAATGTCCCTAATGTCTAAGACGTCCTAGATATTCCATATGTTCGTAACGTCCCAAACGTCCTAAATTTCCCATATGTCCTTAACGTCCCAGACGTCCCAGCTGTCCCGTATGTCCCTAAGGTCCCAGACATCCCAGACGTCCTAGATGTTCCATATGTCCCGAACGTCTCAGACGTCCTAGATGTCCTATATGTTCCTAACGTCACAGACGTTCCAGATGTCCCATATGTCCCATATGTCCTTAATGTCCCAGGCGTCCTAAATGTCCTATTTGTCCTTAACGTCTCAGACGTCCCAAACGTCTTAGATGTCCCATATGTCCTTAGCTTCCCAGACGTCCCAGATGTCCCATATGTCCCATATGTCCTTAATGTCCCAGGCGTCCTAAATGTCCCATATGTTCCATATGTCCCTAATGTCTCAGGAGTCCTAAATGTCCCTTATGTCCTTAACGTCCCAGACGTCCCAGACGTCCTAGATGTCCCATATGTCCTTAACGTCCCAGACGTCTCAAATGTCCCATATGTCTCTAACGTCCCAGATGTCCCATTTGTTCCATATGTCCCTAATGTCCCAAGCGTCCTAGATGTTCCAAATGTCCCTAACGTCCCAGACGTCCTAAATGTCCCATATGTCCCTAACGTCCCAGACGTCCTAAATGTCCCATATGTCCCTTACATCCCAGATGTCCCAGCTGTCCCATATGTTCCATATGTCCCTAATGTCCCAGGCGTCCCAGATGTCCCATATGTTCCGTATGTCCCTGATGTCCCAGGAGTCCTAAATGTCCCATATGTCCTTAACGTCCCAGACGTCCCAGACGTCCTAGATGTCCCATATGTCCTTAACGTCCCAGACGTTTCAGATGTCCCATATGTCCCTAACGTCCCAGACGTCCCAGATGTCCCATATGTTACATATGTCCCTAATGTCCATGGCGTCCTAGATGTCCCATACGTCCCTAATGTCCCACGCGTCCCAAATGTCTTATATGTCCTTAACGTCCCAGACGTGCCAGATGTCCCATATGTCCCTAACGTCCCAAACGTCCCAGATGTCTCATATGTCCCATATGTCTCTAATGTCCCAGGCGTCCTAGATGTTCCATATGTCCCTAACGTCCCAGACGTCCCAGATGTCCCTTATGTCCCTAACGTCCCAGACGTCCCAGACGTCCTAGATGTCCCATTTGTCCCTAACGTCTCAGAACTCCCATATTTCCCATATGTCCCTAATGTCCCAGGCGTCCTAGATGTTCCATATGTCCCTAACGTCCCAGACATCCTAAATGTCCTATATGTCCCTAACGTCCCAGACGTCCCAGCTGTCCCGTATGTCCCTTACGTCCCAGTAGTCCCAGGCGTCCTAGATGTCCCATATGTCCCTAACGTCCCAGCCGTCCCAGATGTCGCATATGCCCCTAACGTCCCAGACGTCCCAGATGTCCCATATGTCCCATATGTCCCATATGTCCCAGGCGTCCCAGATGTCCCATATGTCCCATATTTCCTAATGTCCCAGGCGTCCTAAATGTCCCATATGTCCTTAACGTCCCAGACGTCCAAGACGTCCTAGATGTCCCATATGTCTCTAACGTCCCAGACGTCTCAAATGTCCCATATGTCCTTAACGTCCCAGACGTCCCAGCTGTCCCGTATGTCAATAACGTCCCAGACATCCCAGACGTCCTAGATGTTCCATATGTCCCGAACGTCTCAGACGTCCTAGATGTCCTATATGTCCCTAACGTCACAGACGTTCCAGATGTCCCATATGTTTCATATGTCCCTAATGTCTAAGACGTCTTAGATGTTCCATATGTTCCTAACGTCCCTAACGTCCTAAATTTCCCATATGTCCTTAACGTCCCAGACGTCCCAGCTGTCCCGTATGTCCCTAACGTCCCAGACATCCCAGACGTCCTAGATGTTCCATATGTCCCGAACGTCTCAGACGTCCTAGATGTCCTATATGTCCCTAACGTCACAGACGTTCCAGATGTCCCATATGTTTCATATGTCTCTAATGTCCCGGGCGTCCCAGATTTCCCATATGTCCCATATGTCCTTAATGTCCCAGGCGTCCTAAATGTCCTATTTGTCCTTAACGTCTTAGACGTCCCAAACGTCTTAGATGTCCCATATGTCCTTAACTTCCCAGACGTCCCAGATGTCCCCATATGTCCCATATGTCCCTAATGTCCCAGGCGTACTAAATGTCCCATATGTTCCATATGTCCCTAATGTCTCAGGAGTCCTAAATGTCCCATATGTCCTTAACGTCCCAGACGTCCCAGACGTCCTAGATGTCCCATATGTCCTTAACGTCCCAGACTTCTCAAATGTCCCATATGTCTCTAACGACCCAGATGTCCCATATGTTCCATATGTCCCTAATGTCAAAAGCGTCCTAGATGTTCCAAATGTCCCTAACGTCCCAGACGTCCTAAATGTCCCATATGTCCCTAACGTCCCAGACGTTCTAAATGTCCCATATGTCCCTAACATCCCAGATGTCCCAGCTGTCCCATATGTTCCATATGTCCCTAATGTCCCAGGCGTCCCAGATGTCCCATATGTTCCATATGTCCCTCATGTCCCAGGAGTCCTAACTGTCCCATATGTCCTTAACGTCCCAGACTTCCAGACGTCCTAGATGTCCCATATGTCCTTAACGTCCCAGACGTCCCAGACGTACTAGATGTCCCATATGTCCTTAACGTAGCAGACGTCCCAGATGTCCCATATGTCTCTTACGTCCCAGACGTCCCAGATGTCCCATATGTTCCATATGTCCCTAATGTCCCAGGCGTCCCAGATGTCCCATATGTTCCATATGTCCCTAATGTCCCAGGAGTCCTAAATGTCCCATATGTCCTTAACGTCCCAGACGTCCCAGACGTCCTAGATGTCCCATATGTCCTTAACGTCCCAGACGTCTCAATTGTCCCATATGTCTCTAACATCCCAGATGTCCCATATGTTCCATATGTCCCTAATGTCCCAAGCGTCCTAAATGTTCCAAATGTCCCTAACGTCCCAGACGTCCTAATGTCCCATATGTCCCTAACGTCCCAGACGTCCTAAATGTCCCATATGTCCCTAACATCCCAGATGTCCCAGCTGTCCCATATGTTCCATATGTCCCTAATGTCCCAGGCGTCCCAGATGTCCCATATGTTCCATATGTCCCTCATGTCCCAGGAGTCCTAACTGTCCCATATGTCCTTAACGTCCCAGACGTCCCAGACGTCCTAGATGTCCCATATGTCCTTAACGTCCCAGACGTCCCAGACGTACTAGATGTCCCATATGTCCTTAACGTCGCAGACGTCCCAGATGTCCCATATGTCCCTTACGTCCCAGACGTCCCAGATGTCCCATATGTTCCATATGTCCCTAATGTCTCAGGCGTCCCAGATGTACCATATGTTCCATATGTCCCTAATGTCCAGGAGTCCTAAATGTCCCATATGTCCTTAACGTCCCAGACGTCCCAGACGTCCTAGATGTCCCATATGTCCTTACCGTCCCAGACGTCTCAAATGTCCCATATGTCTCTAACATCCCAGATGTCCCATATGTTCCATATGTCCCTAATGTCCCAAGCGTCCTAGATGTTCCAAATGTCCCTAACGTCCCAGACGTCCTAAATGTCCCATATTTCCCTAACGTCCCAGACGTCCTAAATGTCCCATATGCCCTAACATTCCAGATGTCCCAGCTGTCCCTAACGTCCCAGACGTCCCAGATGTCTCATATGTCCCAAAGATCCCTAATGTCCCAGGCGTCCTAGATGTCCCATATGTCCCTAACGTCCCAGACGTCCTAAATGTCCCATATGTCCCTAACATCCCAGACGTCCCAGCTATCCCGTATGTCCCTAACGTCCCAGACGTCCCAGATGTCTGATATGTCCCATATGTCCATAATGTCCCAAGCGTTATAGATTATCCATATGACCCTAACGTCCCAGACGTCCTAAATTCCCCATATGTCTTAATGGTCCCAGACGTCCTAGACGTCCTAGATGTCTTATATGTCCTTAACGTAACAGACGTCCCAGATGTCCCATATGTTCCTAACGTCCCAGACGTCCCAGATGTCCCATATGTCCCATATGTTCCTAGTGTCCCAGGCGTCCTAGATGTCTCATATGTCCCTAATGTCTCAGGCGTCCTAAATGTCCCATATGTCCTTAACGTCTCAGACGTCCCAACGTCCTAGATGTCCCATATGTCCCATATGTCCCTAGTGTCCCATGCGTCCTAGATGTCCCATATGTCCCTAATATTCCAGGCGTGCTAGATGTCCCATATGTCCCTAATGTCTCAGGCGTCCTATATGTCCCATATGTCCTTAACGTCCCAGACGTCCCAAACGTCTTAGATGTCCCATATGTCCCTAACGTCCCAAACGTCCCAAATGTCTCATATGTCCCATATGTCTCTTATGTCCCAAGCGTCCTAGATGTTCCATATGACCCTAACGTCCCAAACGTCCCAGACGTCCTAGATGTCCCATATGTCCCTAACGTCCCAGATGTCTTAGATGGCCTATATGTCCCTAACGTCCCAGCCGTCCCAGATGTCCCATATGTCCCTAATGTCCCAGGCGTCCTAAATGTCCCATATGTCGTTAACGTCTCTGACGCCCCAGACGTCCTAGATGTCCCATATGTCCTTAACGTCCCAGACGTTTCAGATGTCCCATATGCCCCTAACGTCTCAGGCGTCCCAGATGTCCCATATGTCCCTAATGTCCCAGGCGTCCCAGATGTCCCATATGCAACATATGTCCCTAATGTCCCAGGCGTGCTATATGTCCCATATGTCTTACCGTCCAGACGTCCCAGACGTCCTAGATGTCTCATATATCCTAAACGACCCATACGTCCCATATGTCCCATATGCCCCTAACGTCCCAGACGTCCCAGATGTCCCATATGTCCCAAATGTTCCTAATGTCCCAGGCGTCCTAGATGTTCCATATGTCTCTAACGTCCCAGACGTCCTAAATGTCCCATATGTCCCTAACGTCCCAGGCTTCCTATATGTTCCATATGTCCCTAACGTCCCAGACGTCCTAAATGCCCCATATGTCCCTAACGTCCAGACGTCCCAACTGTCCCGTATGTTCCTAACGTCCCAGCCGTCCTAAATGTCCCATATGTCTCTATCGTCCCAGACGTCCCAGATATCCCATATGCCCCTAACGTCCCAGACGTCCCAGATGTCCCAATGGTCCCATATGTCCCATATGTCCCAGGCTTCCCAGATGTCCCATATGTCCCATATGTCCCTAATGTCCAGGCGTCCTAAATGTCCCATATGTCCTTAACGTCCCAGACGTCCAAGACGTCCTAGATGTCCCATATGTCTCTAATGTCCCAGACGTAACAGATGTCCCATATGTCCCTAACGTCCAGACGTCCCAGATGTCCCATATGTCCCATATGTCCCTAATGTCTAAGACGTCCTAGATGTTCCATATGTTTCTAACGTCCCAAACGTCCTAAATTTCCCATATATCCTTAACGTCCCAGACGTCCCAGCTGTCCCGTATGTCCCTAACGTCCCAAACATCCCAGACGTCCTAGATGTCCCATATGTCCCAAACGTCTCAGACGTCCTAGATGTCCTACATGTCTTTAACGTCACAGACGTTCCAGATGTCCCATATGTCCCATATGTCCCTAATGTCCCGGGCGTCCCAGATGTCCCATATGTCCCATATGTCCCTAATGTCCTAGGCGTCCTAAATGTCCTACTTGTCCTTAACGTCTCAGACCTCCCAAACGTCTTAGATGTCCCATATGTCCTAAACGTCCCAGACGTGCCAGATGTCCCATATGTCCCATATTTCCCTAATGTTCCAGGCGTCCTAAATGTCCCAAATGTCCTCAACGTCCTTGACGTCCCAGACGTCCTAGATGTCCCATATGTCCTTAACGTCCCAGACGTCCCAGATGTCCCATATGACCCTAACGTCCCAGACGTCCCAGATGTCCCATATGTCCTATATATCCCTAATGTCCCGGGCGTCCCAGATGCCCCATAAGTTCCATATGTCCCTAATATCCCAGGCGTCCTAAATTTCCCATATGTCCTTAACGTCCCAGACGTCCCAGACGTCCTAGATGTCCCATATGTCCTTAACGACCCAGACGTCCCAAATGTCCCATATGGCCCTAACGTCCCAGACGTCCTAGATGTCCCATATGTCCCTAACGTCCTAGACGTCCTAGATGACCCATGCGTCCTTAACGTCCCTGACGTCCCAGATGCCCCATATTTCCCTAACGTCCCAGACGTCCCAGATGTCCCATATGTCCCATATGTCCCATTTGTCCTAGGCGTCCCAGATGTCCCATATGTCCCATATGTCCCTAATGTCCCAGGCGTTCTAAATGTTTAATATGTCCTTAACGTCCCAGATGTCCTAAATGTCCCATATGCCCCTAACGTCCCTAACGTCCCAGACGTCCCAGACGTCCTAGATGTCCCATATGTCTCTAACGTCCCAGACGTCCAAGATGTCCTATATGTCACTAACGCCCCAGACGTCCCAGACGTCCCAGATGTTCCATATGTCCCATATGTCCCTAATGTCCCAGGCGTCCCTGTTGTCCCATATGTCCCTAATGTCCCAGGCGACCTAAATGTCCCATATGTCAACGTCCCAGACGTCCCAGACGTCCTAGATGTCCCATATGTTCCTAACGTCCCAGACGTCCTAGATGTCGTATATGTCCCTAACGTCCCAGACGTCCTAGATGTCGTATATGTCCCTAACGTCCCAGACGTCCTAGATGGCCAATATGTCCCTAATGTCCCAGACGTCCTAGATGTAATATATGTTCCTAACGTCCCAGACGTTCCAGATGTCCCATATGTCCCTAACGTCCCATACGTCCCAGATGGCCCATATGTCCCTAACGTCCCAGACGGCTTAGATGTCCCATATGTTCCTAACGTCCCAGACGTCCCAGATGTTCCATATGTCCCTAACGTCTCAGATGTCCCAAATGTGCCATATGTCCCTAATGTCCCTAATGTCCCAGACGTCCCAAATGTCCCATATGGCCCTAACGTCCCAGACGTCCTAGATGTCCCATATGTCCCTAACGTCCTAGACGTCCTAGATGACCCATGCGTCCTTAACGTCCCAGACGTCCCAGATGCCCCATATTTCCCTAACGTCCCAGACGTCCCAGATGTCCCATATGTCCCATATGTCCCATTTGTCCTAGGCGTCCCAGATGTCCCATATGTCCCATATATCCCTAATGTTCCAGGCGTCCTAAATGTCCCATATGTCCTTAACGTCCCAGACGTCCCTGCTGTCCCGTATGTCCCTAACGTCGCAGAAGTCCCAAGCGTCCTAGATGTCCCATATGTCCCTCACGTCCCAGAAGTCCCAGCCGTCCCATATGTCCCTAACGTCCCAGACGACCCAGATGTCCCATATGTCCCATATGCCCCTAATGTCTCAGACGTCCCAGATGTCCCATATGTTTCTAACGTCCCAGACGTCCCAGATGTCCCATATGTCCCTAACTTCTTAGACGTCCTAGATGTCTCATACGTCCTTAACGTCCCAGACGTCCCTGATGCCCTATATGTGCCTAACGTCCCAGACGTACCAGATGTCCCATATGTCCCATACGTCCCTAATGTTCCAGACGTCCTAGATGTTCCATATGTCCCTAACGTCCAAGACGTCCTAGATGTCCTACATGTTCTTAACGTTCCAGACGTCCCAGATGTTCCATATGTCCCTAATGTCCCATGCGTCCCACATGTCCCATATGCCCTATATGTCCCTAATGTCCCAAGCGTCCTAAATGTCTTATATGTCCTTAACGTCCCAGACGTCTAAGACGTACTAGATGTCCCATATGTCCTTAACGTCTCAGACGTCTCAGATGTCCCATATGTCCCATATGTCCCTAATGTCCCAGGCGTCCTAAATGTCCCATACGTCCTTAAAGTCCCAGACGTCCCAGACGTGCTAGATGTCCCGTATGTCCTTAACGTCCCAGACGTCCCAGATGTTCCATATGTCCCTAACGTATCTGACGTCCCAGATGTCCCATATGTCCCATATGTCCCTAATGTCCCAAGCGTCCTAGATGTTCCATATGTCCCTAACGTCCCAGACGTCCTAAATGTCCCATATGTCCTTAACATACCAGACGTCCCAGATGTCCCATATGTCCCATATGTCCCTAATGTCCCAAGCGTCCTAGATGTTCCATATGTCCCTAACGTCCCAGACGTCCTAAATGTCCCATATGTCCTTAACGTACCAGACGTCCCAGCTGTCCCTTATGTCCCTAACGTCCCAGACGTCCCAGACGTCCTAGATGTCCGAAATGTCATTAACGTCCCAGACGTCCTAGATGTCCTATATGTCCCTAACGTCCCAGACGTCCCAGACGTCCCAGATGTCCCATATGTCCCTCATGTCCCTAATGTCCCAGGCGTCCCTGATGTCCCATATGTCCCTAATGTCCCAGGCGTCCTAAATGTCCCATATGTGCTTAACGTCCCCGACGTCCCAGATATCCCATATGTCCCTAACGTCCCAGACATCCCAGATGTCCCATATGTCCCATATGTCCCTAATGTCCCAGGCGTCCTAAATGTTTAATATGTCCTTAACGTCCCAGATGTCCTAAATGTCCCATATGCCCCTAACGTCCCAGACTCACAGATGTCCCATATGACCCTAACGTCCCAGACGTCCCAGATGTCCCATATGTCCCATATGTCCCTAATGTCCCAGGCGTCCCAGATGTCCCATATGTTCCATATGTCCCTAATGTCCCAGGCGTCCTAAATGTCCCATATGTCCTTGACGTCCCAGACGTCCCAGACGTCCTAGATGTCCCATATGTCCCTAACGTTCCAGACGTCCCAGATGTCCCAGATGTCCCACATGTCCCTAATGTCCCAGGCGTCCTAGATGTTCCATATGTCCCTAACGTCCCAGACGTCCTAAATGTCCCATATGTCCCTAACATCCCAGACGTCCCAGCTGTCCCGTATGTCCCTAACGTCCCAGACGTCTCAGATGTCCCGTATGTCCCATATGTCCCTAATGTCCCAGGCGTTATAGATCATCCATATGACCCTAACGTCCCAGACGTCGTAAATGCCCCATATGTCCTTAACGTCACAGACGTCCCAGACGTCCTAGATGTCTTATATGTCCTTAACGTCCGAGACGTCCCAGATGTCCCATATGTCCCTAACGTCCCAGACGTCCCAGATGTCCCATATGTCCCATATGTCCCTAATGTCCCAAGTGTCCTAGATGTCCCATATGTCCCTAATGTCCCAGGCGTCCTAAATGTCTCATATGTCTTTAACGTCCCAGACGTCCCAAACGTCCTAGATGTCCTATATGTAATTAACGTCCCAAACGTCCCATATGTCCCTAACGTCGAAAACGTCCCAGATGTCTCATATGTCCCATATGTCTCTAATGTTCCAGGCGTCCTAGATGTTCCATATGTCCCTAACGTCCCAGACGTCCCAGCTGTCCCGTATGTCCCTAACGTCCCAGACGGCCCAGACGTCCTAGATGTCCCATATGTCCCTAACGTCCCAGACGGTCTAGATGTCCCATATGTCCCTTATGTCCCTAACGTCGAAAACGTCCCAGATGTCTCATATGTCCCATATGTCTCTAATGTTCCAGGCGTCCTAAATGTTCCATATGTCCCTAACGTCCCAGACGTCCCAGCTGTCCCGTATGTCCCTAACGTCCCAGACGTCCCCGACGTCCTAGATGTCCCATATGTCCCTAACTTCCCAGACGTCCCAGATGTCCAATATGTTCCATATGTCCCTAATGTCCCAGGCGTCCTAAATGTTTAATATGTCCTTAACGTCCCAGAGGTCCCAGCTGTCCCGTATGTCCCTATCGTCCCAGACGTCAAAGACGTCCCAGATGTCCCATTTGGTCTATATGTCCCTAATGTCCCAGGCGTCTCAGATGTCCCATATGTCCCATATGTTCCTAATGTTACAGGCGTCCTAAATGTCCCATATGTCCTTAACTTCCCAGACGTCCCAGGCGTCCTAGATGTCCCATATGTCCCTAACGTCCCAGACGTCCTAGATGTCCTATATGTCCCTAACGTCCCAGACGTCCCAGATGTACCATATGTCCCTAACGTCCCAGACGTCCCAGACGTCCTATCTGTTCCGTATGTCCCTAACGTCCCAGACGTCCCAGACGTCCTAGATGTCCCATATGTCCCTAACGTCCCAGACGTCCTAGATGTCGTATATGTCCCTAACGTCCCAGACGTCCTAGATGTCGTATATGTCCCTAACGTCCCAGATGTCCTAGATGTCCAATATGTCCCTAATGTCCTAGACGTCCTAGATGTAATATATGTTCCTAACGTCCCAGACGTCCCAGAAGTCCCATATGTCCCTAAAGTCTCATACGTCCCAGATGGCCCATATGTCCCTAACGTCCCAGACGGCTTAGATGTCCCATATGTCCCTAACGTCCCAGACGTCCCAGATGTTCCATATGTCCCTAACGTCTCAGATGTCCCAAATGTGCCATATGTCCCTAATGTCCCTAATGTCCCAGACGTCCCAAATGTCCCGTATGGCCCTAACGTCCCAGACGTCCTAGATGTCCCATATGTCTCTAACGTCCTAGACGTTCTAGATGACCCATGTGTCCTTAACGTCCCAGACGTCCCAGATGCCCCATATTTCCCTAACGTCCCAGACGTCCCAGATGTCCCATATGTCCCATATGTCCCATTTGTCCTAGGCGTCCCAGATGTCCCATATGTCCCATATATCCCTAATGTACCAGGCGTCCTAAATGTCCCATATGTCCTTAACGTCCCAGACGTGCCAGACGTCCTAGATGTCCCACATGTCCTTAACGTCCCAGACGTCCCTGCTGTCCCGTATGTACCTAACGTCGCAGACGTCCCAAGCGTCCTAGATGTCCCATATGTCCCTCACGTCCCAGACGTCCCAGACGTCCCATATGTCCCTAACGTACCAGACGTCCCAGATGTCCCATATGTCCCATATGCCCCTAATGTCTCAGACGTCCCATATGTTTCTAACGTCCCAGACGTCCCAGATGTCCCATATGTCCCTAACTTTCTAGACGTTCTAGATGTCTCATACGTCCTTAACGTCCCAGACGTCCCTGATGCCCTATATGTGCCTAACGTCCCAGACGTACCAGATGTCCCATATGTCCCATACGTCCCTAATGTTCCAGGCGTCCTAGATGTTCCATATGTCGCTAACGTCCCAGACGTCTCAGACGTCCTAGATGTTCCATATGTCCCTAACGTCCCAGACGTCCTAGATGTCCTACATGTTCCTAACGTCCCAGACGTCCCAGATGTTCCATATGTCCCTAATGTCCCAGCGTCCCAGATGTCCCATATGCCCTATATGTCCCTAATGTCCCAGGCGTCCTAAATGTCTTATATATCCTTAACGTCCCAGACGTCCAAGACGTACTAGATGTCCCATATGTCCTTAACGTCTCAGACGTCTCAGATGTCCCATATGTCCCATATGTCCCTAATGTCCCAGGCGTCCTAAATGTCCCATACGTCCTTAAAGTCCCAGACGTCCCAGACGTCCTAGATGTCCCGTATGTCCTTAACGTCCCAGACGTCCCAGATGTTCCATATGTCCCTAACGTATCTGACGTCCCAGATGTCCCATATGTCCCATATGTCCCTAATGTCCCAAGCGTCCTAGATGTTCCATATGTCCCTAACGTCCCAGACGTCCTAAATGTCCCATATGTCCTTAACGTACCAGACGTCCCAGCTGTCCCGTATGTCCCTAACGTCCCAGACGTCCCAGACGTCCTAGATGTCCGAAATGTCTTTAACGTCCCAGACGTCCTAGATGTCCTATATGTCCCTAACGTCCCAGACGTCCCAGACGTCCCAGATGTCCCATATGTCCCACATGTGCCTAATGTCCCAGGCGTCCCTGATGTCCCATATGTCCCTAATGTCCCAGGCGTCCTAAATGTTCCATATGTCAACGTCCCAGACGTTTCAGACGTCCTAGATGTCCCATATGTCCTTAACGTCCCGACGTCCCAGATATCCCATATGTCCCTAACGTCCCAGACATCCCAGATGTCCCATATGTCCCATATGTCCCTAATGTCCCAGGCGTCCTAAATGTTTAATATGTCCTTAACGTCCCAGATGTCCTAAATGTCCCATATGCCCCTAACGTCCCAGACGTCCCAGATGTCCCATATGTCCCTAACGTCCCAGACGTCCCAGATGTCCCATATGTCCCATATGTCCCTAATGTCCCAGGCGTCCCAGATGTCCCATATGTCCCATATGTCCCTAATGTCCCAGGCGTCCTAAATGTCCCATATGTCCTTGACGTCCCAGACGTCCCAGACGTCCTAGATGTCCCATATGTCCCTAACGTTCCAGACGTCCCAGATGTCCCAGATGTCCCACATGTCCCTAATGTCCCAGGCGTCCTAGATGTTCCATATGTCCCTAACGTCCCAGACGTCCTAAATGTCCCATATGTCCCTAACATCCCAGACGTCCCAGCTGTCCCGTATGTCCCTAACGTCCCAGACGTCTCAGATGTCCCGTATGTCCCATATGTCCCAGGCGTTATAGATCATCCATATGACCCTAACGTCCCAGACGTCTTAAATGCCCCATATGTCCTTAACGTCACAGACGTCCCAGACGTCCTAGATGTTTTATATGTCCTTAACGTCCCAGACGTCCCAGATGTCCCATATGTCCCTAACGTCCCAGACGTCCCAGATGTCCCATATGTCCCATATGTCCCTAATGTCCCAAGTGTCCTAGATGTCCCATATGTCCCTAATGTCCAAGGCGTCCTAAATGTCCCATATGTCCTTAACGTCCCAGACGTCCCAAACGTCCTAGATGTCCTATATGTAATTAACGTCCCAAACGTCTCAGATGTCCCATATATCCCTAACGTCGAAAACGTCCCAGATGTCTCATATGTCCCATATGTCTCTAATGTTCCAGGAGTCCTAGATGTTCCATATGTCTCTAACGTCCCAGACGTCCCAGCTGTCCCGTATGTCCCTAACGTCCCAGACGTCCCAGACGTCCTAGATGTCCCATATGTCCCTAACGTCCCAGATGGCCTAGATGTCCTATATGTCCCTAACGTCCCAGGAGTCCCAGATGTCCCATATGTTCCAAATGTCCCTAATGTCCCAGGAGTCCCATATGTCCCATATATCCCTAATGTCCCAGGCGACCTAAATGTCTTATATGTCCTTAACGTCCCAGACGTCCCAGAAGTACTAGATGTCCCATATGTCCTTAACGTGTCAGCCGTCTCAGATGTCCCATATGTCCCATATGTCCCTAATGTACCAGGCGTCCTAAATGTCCCATATGTCCTTAAAGTCCCAGACGTTCCAGACGTCCTAGATGTCCCATATGTAATTAAAGTCCCAGACGTCCCAGATGTCCCATATGTGCCTAACGTCCCTGACGTCCCAGATGTCCCATATGTCCCATATGTCCCTAATGTCCCAAGCGTCCTAGATGTTCCATATGTCCCTAACGTCCCAGACGTCCTAAATGACCCATATGTCCTTAACGTCCCAGACGTCCCAGCTGTCCCGTATGTCCCTAACGTCCCAGACGTCCCAGACGTCCTAGATGTCCCATATGTCCCTAACGTCCCAGACGTTCTAGATATCCTATATGTCCCTAACGTCCCAGACGTCCCAGATTTCCCAGATGTCCCATATGTCCCATATGTCCCTAATGTCTCAGGCGTCCCAGATGTCCCATATGTCCCTAATGTCCCAGGCGTCCTAAATGCTTTATATATCCTTAACGTCCCAGACGTACTAGATGTCCCATATGTCCTTAACGTCTCAGACGTCTCAGATGTCCCATATGTCCCATATGTCCCTAATGTCCCAGGCGTCCTAAATGTCCCATATGTCCTTAAAGTCCCAGACGTCCCAGACGTCCTGGATGTCCCATATGTCCGTAACGTCCCAGACGTCCCAGATGTCCCATATGTGCCTAACGTCCCTGGCGTCCCAGATGTAACATATGTTCTTAACGTCCCAGACGTCCCAGACGTCCTAGATGTCCCATATGTCCCTAACGTCCTAGACGTTCTAGATGTCCTATATGTCCCTAACGTCCCAAACGTCCCAGACGTTTCAGATGTCCCATATGTCCCATATGTCCCTAATGTCCCAGCCGTCCCTGATGTCCCATATGTCCCTTATGTCCCAGGCGACCTAAATGTTTCATATGTCAACGTCTTAGACGTTCCAGACGTCCTGGATGTCCCATATGTCCTTAACGTCCCCGACGTCCCAGTTGTCCCATATGTCCCATATGTCCCTAATGTCCCAGTCGTCCCTGCTGTCCCATATGTCCCTAATGTCCCAGGCGTCCTAAATGTTTCATACGTCCCTAACGTCCCAGACGTCCTAAATGTCCCATATGTCCCTAACGTCCCAGACGTCCCTGCTGTCCCGTATGTCCCCAACGTCCCAGACGTCCCAGGCGTCTTAGATGTCCCATATGTCCCTAACGTCCCAGACGTCCCATATGTCCCTAACGTCCCAGACGTCCCAGATGTCCAATATGTCAAATATGTCACATATGTCCCTAATGTCCCAGGCGTCCCATATGTCCCATATGTCCCATATGTCCCTAATGTCCCAGGCGTCCTAAATGTCCCATATGTCCTTAACGTCCCAGACGTTCTAGATGTCCCATATGTCGTTAACGTCCCAGACGTCTCAGATGTCCCATATGTCCCACATGTCCCTAATGTCCCTAGCGTCCTAGATGTTCCATATGTCCCTAACATCCCAGACGTCCCAGCTGTCCCGTATGTCCCTAACGTCCCAGACGTCCCAGATGTCGCATATGTCCCATATGTCCCTAATGTCCCAGGCGTTATAGATCATCCATATGACCCTAACGTCCCAGACGTCCTAAATGCCCCATATGTCCTTAACGTCCCAGACGTCCCAGACGTCCTATATGTCTTATATGTCCTTAACGTCCCAGACGTCCCAGATGTCCCATATGTCCCTATATTCCCAGACGTCCCAGATGTCAATATGTCCCATATATCCCTAATGTCCCAGTCGTCCTAGATGCCCCATATGTCCCTAATGTCCCAGGCGTCCTAAATGTTCCATATGTCCTTAACGTCCCAGACGTCCCAAACGTCCTAGATGTCCCATATGTCCTTAACGTCCCAAACGTCCCAGATGTCTCATATGTCCCATATATCAATAATGTCCCAGGCGTCCTAGATGTCCCATATGTCCCTAATGTCCTAGGCGTCCTAAATGTCCCATTTGTCCTTAACGTCCCAGACGTCCCAAACGTCCCAGATGTCCCATATGTCCCATATATCCCTAATGTCCCAGGCGTCCTAGATGTCCCATATGTCCCTAATGTCCCAGGCGTCCTAAATGTCCCATATGTCCTTAACGTCCCAGACGTCCCAAACGTCCCAGATGTCCCATATGTCCCTAACGTCCCAAACGTCCCAGATGTCTCATATGGCCCATTGTCTCTAATGTCCCAGGCGTCCTAGATGTTCCATATGTCCCTAACGTCCCAGAGGTCCCAGCTGTCCCGTATGTCCCTAACGTCCCAGACGTCTCAGACGTCCTAGATGTCCCATATGTCCCTAACGTCCTAGCCATCCCAGATGTCCCATAAGTCCCAAATGTCCCTAATGTCCCAGGAGTCCCATATGTCCCATATGTCCCTAATGTTTCAGGCGTCCTAAATGTCACATATGTCCCTAACGTCTCAGACGTCCCACATGTCCCATATGTCCCATATGTCCCTAATGTCCCAGGCGTCCCAGATGTCCCATATGTCCCATATGTCCCTAATGTCAAAAACGTGCTAAATGTCCCATATGACCCTAACGTCCCAGAGGTCCCAGCTGTCCCGTATGTCCCTAACGTCCCAGACGTCAAAAACGTCGCAGATGTCCCATATGTCCCATATGTTCCTAATGTCCCAGGCGTCCTAAATGTCCATATGACTTTAACTTCCCAGACGTCCCAGGCGTCCTAGATGTCCCATATGTCCTTTACGTCCCAGACGTCCCTGATGTCCCATATGTCCCTAACGTCCCAGACGTCTCAGATGTCCCATATGTCCTTAACGTCCCAGACGTCCCAGATGTCCTAGATGTCCCATATGTCCCTAACGACCCAGACGTCCTAGATGTCCTATATGTCCCTAACGTCCCAGACGTCCCAGATGTCCTAGATGTCCCATATGTCCCTAACGACCCAGACGTCCTAGATGTCCTATATGTCCCTAATGTCCCAGGCGTCCAAGATGTTCCATATGTCCCTAACGTCCCAGAAATCCTAAATGTCTTATATGTCCCTAACGTCCCAGACGTCCCAGCTGTCCCGTATGTCCTTAACGTCCCAGACGTCCCAGATGTCCTAGATGTCCCATATGTCCCTAACGACCCAGACGTCCTAGATGTCCTATATGTCCCTAACGTCCCAGACGTCCCAGACGTCCCAGATGTCCCATATGTTCCTAATGTCCCATACGTCTCGAATGTCCCAGGCGTCCTAGATGTTCCATATGTCCCTAACGTCCCAGACGTCTTAAGTGTCGCATATGTCCCTAACGTCCCAGACGTCCCAGCTGTCCCATATGTCCCATATGTCCCTTATGTCCCAGGCGTCCCAGATGCCTCATATGTCCCATATGTCCCTAATGTACCAGGCGTTCTAAATGTCCCATATGTCCTTAACGTCCCAGACGTCCTAGATGTCCTATATGTCCTTAACGTCCCAGACGTCCCAAATGTCCCATATGTTTCTAACGTCCCAGACGTCCCAGATGTCCCTAATGTCCCATATGTCCATAATGTCCCAGGCGTCCTAGATGTTCCATATAACCCTAACGTCCCAGACGTCTTAAGTGTCACATATGTCCCTAACGTCCCAGACGTCTCAGCTGTCCCGTATGTCCCTAACGTCCCAGACGTCTTAAATGTCCTATATGTCCCTAACGTCCCAGACGTCATAGGTGTCCCATATGTCCCTAACGTCCCAGCCGTCCCAGCTGTCCCGTATGTTCCTAACGTCCCAGACGTCCCAGACGACCTAGATGTCCCTATCGTCCCAGCCGTCACAGACGTCCTAGATGTCCCATATGTCCCTAACGTTCCAGACGTCTTAGATGTCCCATATGTCCCTAACGTCCCGGACGTCCTAGATGTCCTATATGTCCCTAACGTCCCAGACGTCCCAGACTTCCTAGATGTCCTATATGTCCCTAACGTCCCAGACGTCCCAGATGTCACATATGTCCCCAACGTCCCAGCCGTCCCAGCTGTCCCGTATGTTCCTAACGTCCCAGACGTCCCAGACGACCTAGATGTCCCTATCGTCCCAGACGTCACAGACGTCCTAGATGTCCCATATGTCCCTAACGTCCCAGACGTCCTAGATGTCTTATATGTCCCTAACGTCCCAGACGTCCTAGATGTCCTATATGTCCCTAACGTCCCAGACGTCCCAGACTTCTTAGATGTCCTATATGTCCCTAACGTCCCACACGTCCCAGATGTCCCATATGTCCCTAACGTCCCAGACGTCCTAGATGTCTCATATGTCCCTAACGTCCCAGACGTCCTAGATGTCCTATATGTCCCTAACGTCCCAGACGTCCTAGATGTCCTATATGTCCTTAACGTCCCAGACGTCCCAGACATCCTAGATGTCCCATATGTCCCTAACGTCCCAGACGTCCTAGATGTCTTATATGTCCCTAACGTCCCAGACGTCCCAGATGTCCCATATGTCCCTAACGTCCCATACGTCCCAGATGTCCCATATGTCCCTAACGTCCCAGACGTCCTAGATGTCCCATATATCCCTAACGTCCCAGACGTCCCAGATGTTCCATATGTCCCTAACGTCCCAGATGTCCCAAATGTGCCATATGTCCCTAATTTCCATAATGTCAAAGAAGTCCCAAATATCCCATATGTCCTTAACGTCCCAGACGTCCTAGATGTCCCATATGTCCCTAACGTCTTAGACGTCCTAGATGTCCCATACGTCCTTAACGTCCCAGACGTCCCAGATGCCCCATATTTCCCTAACGTCCCAGACGTCCCAGATGTCCCATATGTCCCATATGTCCCATTTGTCCTAGGCCTCCCAGATGTCCCATATGTCCCATATATCCCTATTGTACCAGGCGGCCTAAATGTCCCATATGTCCTTAACGTCCCAGACGTCCCAGACGTCCTAGATGTCCCACATATCCTTAACGTCCCAGACATCCCTGCTGTCCCGTATGTCCCTAACGTCCCAGACGTCCCAAGCGTCCTAGATGTCCCATATGTCCCTAACGTCCCAGACATCCCAGATGTCCCATATGTCCCATATGCCCATAATGTCTCAGACGTCCCAGATGTCCCATATGTTTCTAACGTCCCAGACGTCCCAGATGTCCCATATGTCCCTAACGTCCTAGACGTCCGAGATGTCTCATACGTCCTTAACGTCCCAGACGTCCCTGATGCCCTATATGTCCCTAACGTCCCAGACGTCCCAAGCGTCCTAGATGTCCCATATGTCCCTAACGTCCCAGACATCCCAGATGTCCCATATGTCCCATATGCCCCTAATGTCTCAGACGTCCCAGATGTCCCATATTTTTCTAACGTCCCAGACGTCCCAGATGTCCCATATGTCCCTAACGTCCTAGACGTCCTAGATGTCCCATACGTCCCTAACGTCCCAGACGTCCCAGACGTCCCAGATGCCTTATATGTCGCATATGTTCCTAATGTCCCCGGCGTCCTAGATGTTCCATATGTCCCTAACGTCCCAGACGTCCCAGACGTCCTAGATGTCCCATATGTCCTTAACGTCCCAGACGTCCTAGATGTCCTACATGTCCCTACCGTCCCAGACGTCCCAGATGTCCCATATGTCCCTAATGTCCAAGGCGTCCCAGATGTCCCAAATGCCCTATATGTCCCTACTGTCCCAGGCGTCCTAAATGTCTTATATGTCCTTAACGTCCCAGACGTCCCAGACGTACTAGATGTCCCATATGTCCTTAACGTCTCAGACGTCTCAGATGTCCCATATGTCCCATATGTTCCTAATGTCCCAGGCGTCCTAAATGTCCCATATGTCCTTAAAGTCCCAGACGTCACAGACGTCCTAGATGTCCCATATGTGCTTAACGTCCCAGACTTCCCAGATGTCCCATATGTCCCTAACGTATCTGACGTCCCAGATGTCCCATATGTCCCATATGTCCCTAATGTCCCAAGCGTCCTAGATGTTCCATATATCCCTAACGTCCCAGACGTCCTAAATGTCCCATATGTCCTTAACGTCCCAGACGTCCCAGCTGTCCCGTATGTCCTTAACGTCCCAGACGTCCCAGACGTCCTAGATGTCCCATATGTCCTTAACGTCCCAGATGTCCTAGATGTCCTATATGTCCCTAACGTCCCAGACGTCCCAGACGTCCTAGATGTCCCACATGTCCTTAACGTCCCAGACGTCCCTGCTGTCCCGTATGTCCCTAACGTCCCAGACGTCCCAAGCGTCCTAGATGTCCCATATGTCCCTAACGTCCCAGACATCCCAGATGTCCCATATGTCCCATATGCCTCTAATGTCTCAGACGTCCCAGATGTCCCATATGTTTCTAACGTCCCAGACGTCCCAGATGTCCCATATGTCCCTAACGTCCTAGACGTCCGAGATGTCTCATACGTCCTTAACGTCCCAGACGTCCCTGATGCCCTATATGTCCCTAACGTCCCAGACGTCCCAAACGTCCTAGATGTCCCATATGTCCCTAACGTCCCAGACATCCCAGATGTCCCATATGTCCCATATGCCCCTAATGTCTCAGACGTCCCAGATGTCCCATATGTTTCTAACGTCCCAGACGTCCCAGATGTCCCATATGTCCCTAACGTCCTAGACGTCCGAGATGTCCCATACGTCCCTAACGTCCCAGACGTCTCAGACGTCCCAGATGTCCTAGATGTCCCATATGTCCCTAACGACCCAGACGTCCTAGATGTCCTATATGTCCCTAATGTTCCAGGCGTCCTAGATGTTCCATATGTCCCTAACGTCCCAGAAATCCTAAATGTCTTATATGTCCCTAACGTCCCAGACGTCCCAGCTGTCCCGTATGTCCTTAACGTCCCAGACGTCCCAGATGTCCTAGATGTCCCATATGTCCCTAACGACCCAGACGTCCTAGATGTCCTATATGTCCCTAACGTCCCAGACGTCCCAGACGTCCCAGATGTCCCATATGTTCCTAATGTCCCATACGTCTCGAATGTCCCAGGCGTCCTAGATGTTCCATATGTCCCTAACGTCCCAGACGTCTTAAGTGTCGCATATGTCCCTAACGTCCCAGACGTCCCAGCTGTCCCATATGTCCCATATGTCCCTTATGTCCCAGGCGTCCCAGATGCCTCATATGTCCCATATGTCCCTAATGTACCAGGCGTTCTAAATGTCCCATATGTCCTTAACGTCCCAGACGTCCTAGATGTCCTATATGTCCTTAACGTCCCAGACGTCCCAAATGTCCCATATGTTTCTAACGTCCCAGACGTCCCAGATGTCCCTAATGTCCCATATGTCCATAATGTCCCAGGCGTCCTAGATGTTCCATATAACCCTAACGTCCCAGACGTCTTAAGTGTCACATATGTCCCTAACGTCCCAGACGTCTCAGCTGTCCCGTATGTCCCTAACGTCCCAGACGTCTTAAATGTCCTATATGTCCCTAACGTCCCAGACGTCATAGGTGTCCCATATGTCCCTAACGTCCCAGCCGTCCCAGCTGTCCCGTATGTTCCTAACGTCCCAGACGTCCCAGACGATCTAGATGTCCCTATCGTCCCAGCCGTCACAGACGTCCTAGATGTCCCATATGTCCCTAACGTTCCAGACGTCTTAGATGTCCCATATGTCCCTAACGTCCCGGACGTCCTAGATGTCCTATATGTCCCTAACGTCCCAGACGTCCCAGACTTCCTAGATGTCCTATATGTCCCTAACGTCCCAGACGTCCCAGATGTCACATATGTCCCCAACGTCCCAGCCGTCCCAGCTGTCCCGTATGTTCCTAACGTCCCAGACGTCCCAGACGACCTAGATGTCCCTATCGTCCCAGACGTCACAGACGTCCTAGATGTCCCATATGTCCCTAACGTCCCAGACGTCCTAGATGTCTTATATGTCCCTAACGTCCCAGACGTCCTAGATGTCCTATATGTCCCTAACGTCCCAGACGTCCCAGACTTCTTAGATGTCCTATATATCCCTAACGTCCCACACGTCCCAGATGTCCCATATGTCCCTAACGTCCCAGACGTCCTAGATGTCTCATATGTCCCTAACGTCCCAGACGTCCTAGATGTCCTATATGTCCCTAACGTCCCAGACGTCCTAGATGTCCTATATGTCCTTAACGTCCCAGACGTCCCAGACATCCTAGATGTCCCATATGTCCCTAACGTCCCAGACGTCCTAGATGTCTTATATGTCCCTAACGTCCCAGACGTCCCAGATGTCCCATATGTCCCTAACGTACCATACGTCCCAGATGTCCCATATGTCCCTAACGTCCCAGACGTCCTAGATGTCCCATATATCCCTAACGTCCCAGACGTCCCAGATGTTCCATATGTCCCTAACGTCCCAGATGTCCCAAATGTGCCATATGTCCCTAATTTCCATAATGTCAAAGAAGTCCCAAATATCCCATATGTCCTTAACGTCCCAGACGTCCTAGATGTCCCATATGTCCCTAACGTCTTAGATGTCCTAAATGTCCCATACGTCCTTAACGTCCCAGACGTCCCAGATGCCCCATATTTCCCTAACGTCCCAGACGTCCCAGATGTCCCATATGTCCCATATGTCCCATTTGTCCTAGGCCTCCCAGATGTCCCATATGTCCCATATATCCCTATTGTACCAGGCGGCCTAAATGTCCCATATGTCCTTAACGTCCCAGACGTCCCAGACGTCCTAGATGTCCCACATATCCTTAACGTCCCAGACATCCCTGCTGTCCCGTATGTCCCTAACGTCCCAGACGTCCCAAGCGTCCTAGATGTCCCATATGTCCCTAACGTCCCAGACATCCCAGATGTCCCATATGTCCCATATGCCCCTAATGTCTCAGACGTCCCAGATGTCCCATATGTTTCTAACGTCCCAGACGTCCCAGATGTCCCATATGTCCCTAACGTCCTAGACGTCCGAGATGTCTCATACGTCCTTAACGTCCCAGACGTCCCTGATGCCCTATATGTCCCTAACGTCCCAGACGTCCCAAGCGTCCTAGATGTCCCATATGTCCCTAACGTCCCAGACATCCCAGATGTCCCATATGTCCCATATGCCCCTAATGTCTCAGACGTCCCAGATGTCCCATATTTTTCTAACGTCCCAGACGTCCCAGATGTCCCATATGTCCCTAACGTCCTAGACGTCCTAGATGTCCCATACGTCCCTAACGTCCCAGACGTCCCAGACGTCCCAGATGCCTTATATGTCGCATATGTTCCTAATGTCCCCGGCGTCCTAGATGTTCCATATGTCCCTAACGTCCCAGACGTCCCAGACGTCCTAGATGTCCCATATGTCCTTAACGTCCCAGACGTCCTAGATGTCCTACATGTCCCTACCGTCCCAGACGTCCCAGATGTCCCATATGTCCCTAATGTCCCAGGCGTCCCAGATGTCCCAAATGCCCTATATGTCCCTACTGTCCCAGGCGTCCTAAATGTCTTATATGTCCTTAACGTCCCAGACGTCCCAGACGTACTAGATGTCCCATATGTCCTTAACGTCTCAGACGTCTCAGATGTCCCATATGTCCCATATGTTCCTAATGTCCCAGGCGTCCTAAATGTCCCATATGTCCTTAAAGTCCCAGACGTCACAGACGTCCTAGATGTCCCATATGTGCTTAACGTCCCAGACTTCCCAGATGTCCCATATGTCCCTAACGTATCTGACGTCCCAGATGTCCCATATGTCCCATATGTCCCTAATGTCCCAAGCGTCCTAGATGTTCCATATATCCCTAACGTCCCAGACGTCCTAAATGTCCCATATGTCCTTAACGTCCCAGACGTCCCAGCTGTCCCGTATGTCCTTAACGTCCCAGACGTCCCAGACGTCCTAGATGTCCCATATGTCCTTAACGTCCCAGATGTCCTAGATGTCCTATATGTCCCTAACGTCCCAGACGTCCCAGACGTCCTAGATGTCCCACATGTCCTTAACGTCCCAGACGTCCCTGCTGTCCCGTATGTCCCTAACGTCCCAGACGTCCCAAGCGTCCTAGATGTCCCATATGTCCCTAACGTCCCAGACATCCCAGATGTCCCATATGTCCCATATGCCTCTAATGTCTCAGACGTCCCAGATGTCCCATATGTTTCTAACGTCCCAGACGTCCCAGATGTCCCATATGTCCCTAACGTCCTAGACGTCCGAGATGTCTCATACGTCCTTAACGTCCCAGACGTCCCTGATGCCCTATATGTCCCTAACGTCCCAGACGTCCCAAGCGTCCTAGATGTCCCATATGTCCCTAACGTCCCAGACATCCCAGATGTCCCATATGTCCCATATGCCCCTAATGTCTCAGACGTCCCAGATGTCCCATATGTTTCTAACGTCCCAGACGTCCCAGATGTCCCATATGTCCCTAACGTCCTAGACGTCCGAGATGTCCCATACGTCCCTAACGTCCCAGACGTCTCAGACGTCCCAAATGCCCCATATGTCCCATATGTTCCTAATGTCCCCGCCGTCCTAGATGTTCCATATGTCCCTAACGTCCCAGACGTCCCAGACGTCCTAGATGTCCCATATGTCCTTAACGTCCCAGACGTCCTAGATGTCCTACATGTCCCTAACGTCCCAGACGTCCCAGATGTCCCAATTGTCCCTAATGTCCCAGGCGTCCTAAATGTCTTATATGTCCTTAACGTCCCAGAGGTCCCAGACGTCCTAGATGTCCCATATGTCCTTAACGTCCCAGACGTCCTAGATGTCCTACATGTCCCTAACGTCCCAGACGTCCTAAATGTCCCATATGTCCTTAACGTCCCAGACGTCCCAGCTGTCCCGTATGTCCTTAACGTCCCAGACGTCCCAGACGTCCTAGATGTCCCATATGTCCTTAACGTCCCAGATGTCCTAGATGTCCTATATGTCCCTAACGTCCCAGACGTCCCAGACGTCCTAGATGTCCCACATGTCCTTAACGTCCCAGACGTCCCTGCTGTCCCGTATGTCCCTAACGTCCCAGACGTCCCAAGCGTGATAGATGTCCCATATGTCCCTAACGTCCCAGACATCCCAGATGTCCCATATGTCCCATATGCCCCTAATGTCTCAGACGTCCCAAATGCCCCATATGTCCCATATGTTCCTAATGTCCCCGCCGTCCTAGATGTTCCATATGTCCCTAACGTCCCAGACGTCCCAGACGTCCTAGATGTCCCATATGTCCTTAACGTCCCAGACGTCCTAGATGTCCTACATGTCCCTAACGTCCCAGACGTCCCAGATGTCCCATATGTCCCTAATGTCCCAGGCGTCCTAAATGTCTTATATGTCCTTAACGTCCCAGACGTCCCAGACGTCCTAGATGTCCCATATGTCCTTAACGTCCCAGACGTCCCAGACGTACTAGATGTCCCATATGTCCTTAACGTCTCAGACGTCTCAGATGTCCCATATGTCCCATATGTCCCTAATGTCCCAGGCGTCCCAGACGTCCTAGATGCCCCATATGTGCTTAACGTCCCAGACGTCCCAGATGTCCCATATGTCCCTAACGTATCTGACGTCCCAGATGTCCCATATGTCCCATATGTCTCTAATGTCCCAAGCGTCCTAGATGTTCCATATATCCCTAACCTCCCAGACGTCCTAAATGTCCCATATGTCCTTAACGTCCCAGACGTCCCAGCTGTCCCGTATGTCCTTAACGTCCCAGACGTCCCAGACGTCCTAGATGTCCCATATGTCCTTAACGTCCCAGACGTCCTAGATGTCCTATATGTCCCTAACGTCGCAGACGTCCCAGACGTCCCAGATGTCCCATATGTCCCTAATGTCTCAGGCGTCCCTAATGTCCCATATGTCCCTAATGTCCCAGGCGACCTAAATGTCCCATATGTCAACGTCCCAGACGTTCCAGACCTCCTAGATGTCCCATATGTTCTTAACGTCCTCGACGTCCCAGATGTCCCATATGTCCCTAACGTCCCAGACGTCCCAAATGTCCCATATGTCCCATATGTCCCTAATGTCCCAGGCGTCCTAAATGTTTAATATGTCCCTAACGTTCCAGATGTCCTAAATGTCCCATATGTCACTAACGTCCCAGACGTCCCTGTTGTAACGTATGTCCCTAACGTCCCAGACGTCCCAGGCGTCTTAGATGTCCCATATGTCCCTAACGTCCCAGACGTCCCAGATGTCCCATATGTCCCTAACGTCCCAGACGTCCCAGATGTCCCATTATGTCTTATATGTCCCATATGTCCCTAATGTTCCAGGCGTCCCAGATGTTCCATATGTCCCATATGTCCCTTATGTCCCATACGTCCCTAATGTCCCAGGCGTCCCTGATGTCCCATATGTCCCTAATGTCCCAGGCGACCTAAATGTCCCATATGTCAACGTCCCAGACGTTCCAGACGACCTAGATTTCCCATATGTCCTTAACGTCCCCGACGTCCCAGATGTCCCATATGTCCCTAACGTCCCAGACGTCCCTGCTGTCCCATATGTCCCTAACGTCCCAGACGTCCCAGGTGTCTCATATGTCCCTAACGTCCCAGACGTCCCAGATGTCCCATATGTCCCATATGTCCCATATGTCCCTAATGTCCCAGGCGTCCCAGATGTCCCATATGTCCCATATGTCCCTAATGTCCCAGGCGTCCTAAATGTACCATATGTCCTTAACGTCCCAGACGTCCCAGACGTCCTAGATGTCCCATATGTCCCTAACCTCCCAGACGTCCCAGATGTCCCATATGTCCCACATGTCCCTAATGTCCCAGGCGTCCTAGATGTTCCATATGTCCCTAACATCCCAGACGTCCCAGCTGTCCCGTATGTCCCTAACGTCCAAGACGTCCCAGATGTCCCATATGTCCCATATGTCCCTAATGTCCCAGGCGTTATAGATCATCCATATGACCCTAACGACCCAGACGTCCTAAATGCCCCATATGTCCTTAACGTCACAGACGTCCCAGACGTCCTAGATGTCTTATATGTCCGTAACGTCCCAGACGTCCCAGATGTCCCATATGTCCCTAACGTCCCAGACGTCCCAGATGTCCAAATGTCCCATATGTCCCTAATGTCCCAAACGTCCTAGATGTCCCATATGTCCCTAATGTCCCAGGCGTCCTAAATGTCCCATATGCCCTTAACGTCCCAGACGTCCCAAACGTCCTAGATGTCCTATATGTCCTTAACGTCCCAAACGTCCCAGATGTCCCATATGTCCCTAACGTCCAAAACGTCTCAAATGTCTCATATGTCCCATATGTCTCTAATGTCCCAGGCGTCCTAGATGTTTCAAATGTCCCTAACGTCCCAGACGTCCCAGCTGTCCCGTATGTCCTAACGTCCCAGACGTCCCAGACGTCCTAGATGTCTCATATGTCTCTAACGTCCCAGATGTCCTAGATGTCCTACATGTCCCTAACGTCCCAGCCGTCCCAGATGTCCCATATGTCCCAAATGTCCCTAATGTCCCAGGCGTCCTAAATGTCCCATATGTCGTTAACGTCCCAGACGTCCCAGACGTCCTAGATGTCCCATATGTCCTTAACGTCCCAGACGTCCCAGATGTCCCTAACGTCTCAGACGTCCCAGATGTCCCATATGTCCCATATGTCCCTAATGTCCCAGGCGTCCCAGATGTCCCATATGTCCCTAATGTCCCAGGTGTGCTAAATGTCCCATATGTCCTTAACGTCCCAGATGTCCCAGACGTCCTAGATGTCTCATATGTCCTAAACGTCCCAGACGTCCCATATGTCCCATATGACCCTAACGTCCCAGACGTCCCAGATGTTCCATATGTCCCTAATGTCCCAGGCGTCCTAGATGTTCCATATGTCCCTAACGTCCCAGACGTCCTAAATGTCCCATATATCCCTAACGTCCCAGACGTTACAGCTGTCCCGTATGCCCTTCACGTCCCAGACGTCGCTGACGTCCTAGATGTCCCATATGTCCCTAACGTCCCAGATGTCTCAGATGTCCCATATGTCCCATATGTCCCTAACGTGCCAGACGCCCTAGATGTCCTATATGTCCTTAACGTCCCAGACGTCAAAGACGTCCCAGATGTCCCATTTGGTCCATATGTCCCTAATGTCCCAGGCGTCTCAGATGTCCCATATGTCCCATATGTTCCTAATGTTCCAGGCGTCCTAAATGTATCATATGTCCTTAACTTCCCAGACGTCCCAGGCTTCCCAGATGTCCCATATGTCCCTAACGTCCCAGACGTCTCAGATGTCCCATATGTCCCATATGTCCCTAATGTCCCAGGCGTCCTAAATTTTCCATATGTCCCTAACGTCCCAGATATCCTAAATGTCCTATATGTCCCTAACGTCCCAGACGTCCAAGCTGTCCCATATGTCCCTAACGTCCCAGACGTCCCAGACGTCCTAGATGTCCCATATGTCCCTAACGACCCAGACGTCCTAGATGTCCTATATGTCCCTAACGTCCCAGACGTCCCAACCGTCTTAGATGTCCCATATGTCCCTAAAGTTTCAGGCGTCCCAGATGTCCCATATGTCCCATATGTCTCTAAGGTACCAGGCGTTCTAAATGTCCCATATGTCCTTAACGTCTCAGACGTCCCAGACGTCCTAGATGTCCTATATGTCCTTAACGTCCCAGACGTCCGAGATGTCCCATATGTCGCTAACGTCCCAGACGTCCCAGATGTCCCTAATGTCCCATATGTCTCGAATTTCCCAGGCGTCCTAGATGTTCCATATGTCCCTAACGTCCCAGACGTCCTAAATGTCCCATATGTCCCTAATGTCCCAGGCGTCCTAAATGTCCCATATGTCCTTAAAGTCTCAGACGTCCCAGACGTCCTAGATGTCCCATATGTCCGTAACGTCCCAGACGTCCCAGATGTCCCATATGTGCCTAACGTCCCTGACGTCCCAGATGTAACATATGTTCTTAACGTCCCAGACGTCCCAGCCGTCCCGTATGTCCCTAACGTCCCAGACGTCCCAGACGTCCTAGATGTCCCATATGTCCCTAACGTCCCAGACGTTCTAGATGTCCTATATGTCCCTAACGTCCCAGACGTCCCAGACGTCCCAGATGTCCCATATGTCCCATATGTCCCTAATGTCCCAGCCGTCCCTGATGTCCCATATGTCCCTTATGTCCCAGGCGACCTAAATGTCCCATATGTCAACGTCTTAGACGTTCCAGACGTCCTGGATGTCCCATATGTCCTTAACGTCATCGACGTCCCAGATGTCCCATATGTCCCATATGTCCCTAATGTCCCAGTCGTCCCTGAGGTCCCACATGTCCCTAATGTCCCAGGCGTCCTAAATGCTTCATATGTCCCTAACGTCCCAGACGTCCTAAATGTCCCATATGTCCCTAACGTCCCAGACGTCCCTGCTGTCCCGTATGTACCCAACGTCCCAGACGGCCCAGGCGTCTTAGATGTCCCATATGTCCCTAACGTCCCAGACGTCCCATATGTCCCTAACGTCCCAGACGTCCCAGATGTCCCATATGTCCCATATGTCACATATGTCCCTAATGTCCCAGGCGTCCCATATGTCCCATATGTCCCATATGTCCCTAATGTCCCAGGCGTCCTAAATGTCTTATATGTCCTTAACGTCCCAGACGTCCTAGATGTCCCATATGTCGTTAACGTCCCAGATGTCTCAGATGTCCCATATGTCCCACATGTCCCTAATGTCCCTAGCGTCCTAGATGTTCCATATGTCCCTAACGTCCCAGACGTCCTAAATGTCTCATATGTCCCTAACATCCCAGACGTCCCAGCTGTCCCGTATGTCCCTAACGTCCCAGACGTCCCAGATGTCGCATATGTCCCATATGTCCCTAATGTCCCAGGCGTTATAGATCATCCATATGACCCTAACGTCCCAGACGTCCTAAATGCCCCATATGTCCTTAACGTCCCAGACGTCCCAGACGTCCTATATGTCTTATATGTCCTTAACGTCCCAGACGTCCCAGATGTCCCATATGTCCCTAAAGTCCCAGACGTCCCAGATGTCTCATATGTCCCATATATCCCTTATGTCCCAGGTGTCCTAGATGCCCCATATGTCCCTAATGTCCCAGGCGTCCTAAATGTCCCATATGTCCTTAACGTCCCAGACGTCCCAAACGTCCTAGGTGTCCCATATGTCCTTAACGTCCCAAACGTCCCAGATGTCTCATATGTCCCATATATCCCTAATGTTCCAGGCGTCCTAGATGTCCCATATGTCCCTAATGTCCCAGGCGTCCTAAATGTCCCATTTGTCCTTAACGTCCCAGACGTCCCAAACGTCCCAGATGTCCCATATGTCCCATATATCCCTAATGTCCCAGGCGTCCTAGATGTCCCATATGTCCCTAATGTCCCAGGCGTCCTAAATGTCCCATATGTCCTTAACGTCCCAGACGTCCCAAACGTCCCAGATGTCCCATATGTCCCTAACGTCCCAAACGTCACAGATGTCTCATATGTCCCATATGTCTCTAATGTCCCAGGCGTCCTAGATGTTTCATATGTCCCTAACGTCCCAGAGGTCCCAGCTGTCCCGTATGTCCCTAACGTCCCAGACGTCCCAGACGTCCTAGATGTCCCATATGTCCCTAACGTCCCAGCCATCCCAGATGTCCCATTAGTCCCAAATGTCTCTAATGTCCCAGAAGTCCCATATGTCCCATATGTCCTTAATGTATCAGGCGTCCTAAATGTCACATATGTTGTTAACGTCCCAGACGTCCCAGACGTCCTAGATTTATCATATTATGTCCTTAACGTCCCAGACGTCCAAGATGTCCCATATGTCCCTAACGTCTCAGACGTCCCACATGTCCCATATGTCCCATATGTCCCTAATGTCCCAGGCGTCCCAGATGTCCCATATGTCCTATATGTCCTTAACGTCCCAGACGTCCGAGATGTCCCATATGTCGCTAACGTCCCAGACGTCCCAGATGTCCCTAATGTCCCATATGTCTCGAATTTCCCAGGCGTCCTAGATGTTCCATATGTCCCTAACGTCCCAGACGTCCTAAATGTCCCATATGTCCCTAATGTCCCAGGCGTCCTAAATGTCCCATATGTCCTTAAAGTCTCAGACGTCCCAGACGTCCTAGATGTCCCATATGTCCGTAACGTCCCAGACGTCCCAGATGTCCCATATGTGCCTAACGTCCCTGACGTCCCAGATGTAACATATGTTCTTAACGTCCCAGACGTCCCAGCCGTCCCGTATGTCCCTAACGTCCCAGACGTCCCAGACGTCCTAGATGTCCCATATGTCCCTAACGACCCAAACGTTCTAGATGTCCTATATGTCCCTAACGTCCCAGACGTCCCAGACGTCCCAGATGTCCCATATGTCCCATATGTCCCTAATGTCCCAGCCGTCCCTGATGTCCCATATGTCCCTTATGTCCCAGGCGACCTAAATGTCCCATATGTCAACGTCTTAGACGTTCCAGACGTCCTGGATGTCCCATATGTCCTTAACGTCATCGACGTTCCAGATGTCCCATATGTCCCATATGTCCCTAATGTCCCAGTCGTCCCTGAGGTCCCACATGTCAATAATGTCCCAGGCGTCCTAAATGCTTCATATGTCCCTAACGTCCCAGACGTCCTAAATGTCCCATGTGTCCCTAACGTCCCAGACGTCCCTGCTGTCCCGTATGTCCCCAACGTCCCAGACGGCCCAGGCGTCTTAGATGTCCCATATGTCCCTAACGTCCCAGACGTCCCATATGTCCCTAACGTCCCAGACGTCCCAGATGTCCCATATGTCCCATATGTCACATATGTCCCTAATGTCCCAGGCGTCCCATATGCCCCATATGTCCCATATGTCCCTAATGTCCCAGGCGTCCTAAATGTCTTATATGTCCTTAACGTCCCAGACGTCCTAGATGTCCCATATGTCGTTAACGTCCCAGACGTCTCAGATGTCCCATATGTCCCACATGTCCCTAATGTCCCTAGCGTCCTAGATGTTCCATATGTCCCTAACGTCCCAGACGTCCTAAATGTCTCATATGTCCCTAACATCCCAGACGTCCCAGCTGTCCCGTATGTCCCTAACGTCCCAGACGTCCCAGATGTCGCATATGTCCCATATGTCCCTAATGTCCCAGGCGTTATAGATCATCCATATGACCCTAACGTCCCAGACGTCCTAAATGCCCCATATGTCCTTAACGTCCCAGACGTCCCAGACGTCCTATATGTCTTATATGTCCTTAACGTCCCAGACGTCCCGGATGTCCCATATGTCCCTAAAGTCCCAGACGTCCCAGATGTCTCATATGTTCCATATATCCCTTATGTCCCAGGTGTCCTAGATGCCCCATATGTCCCTAATGTCCCAGGCGTCCTAAATGTCCCATATGTCCTTAACGTCCCAGACGTCCCAAACGTCCTAGGTGTCCCATATGTCCTTAACGTCCCAAACGTCCCAGATGTCTCATATGTCCCATATATCCCTAATGTTCCAGGCGTCCTAGATGTCCCATATGTCCCTAATGTCCCAGGCGTCCTAAATGTCCCATTTGTCCTTAACGTCCCAGACGTCCCAAACGTCCCAGATGTCCCATATGTCCCATATATCCCTAATGTCCCAGGCGTCCTAGATGTCCCATATGTCCCTAATGTCCCAGGCATCCTAAATGTCCCATATGTCCTTAACGTCCCAGACGTCCCAAACGTCCCAGATGTCCCATATGTCCCTAACGTCCCAAACGTCACAGATGTCTCATATGTCCCATATGTCTCTAATGTCCCAGGCGTCCTAGATGTTTCATATGTCCCTAACGTCCCAGAGGTCCCAGCTGTCCCGTATGTCCCTAACGTCCCAGACGTCCCAGACGTCCTAGATGTCCCATATGTCCCTAACGTCCCAGCCATCCCAGATGTCCCATTAGTCCCAAATGTCTCTAATGTCCCAGGAGTCCCATATGTCCCATATGTCCTTAATGTATCAGGCGTCCTAAATGTGACATATGTCGTTAACGTCCCAGACGTCCCAGACGTCCTAGATTTATCATATTATGTCCTTAACGTCCCAGACGTACAAGATGTCCCATATGTCCCTAACGTCTCAGACGTCCCACATGTCCCATATGTCCCATGTGTCCCTAATGTCCCAGGCGTCCCAGATGTCCCATATGTCCTATATGTCCTTAACGTCCCAGACGTCCGAGATGTCCCATATGTCGCTAACGTCCCAGACGTCCCAGATGTCCCTAATGTCCCATATGTCTCGAATTTCCCAGGCGTCCTAGATGTTCCATATGTCCCTAACGTCCCAGACGTCCTAAATGTCCCATATGTCCCTAATGTCCCAGGCGTCCTAAATGTCCCATATGTCCTTAAAGTCTCAGACGTCCCAGACGTCCTAGATGTCCCATATGTCCGTAACGTCCCAGACGTCCCAGATGTCCCATATGTGCCTAACGTCCCTGACGTCCCAGATGTAACATATGTTCTTAACGTCCCAGACGTCCCAGCCGTCCCGTATGTCCCTAACGTCCCAGACGTCCCAGACGTCCTAGATGTCCCATATGTCCCTAACGACCCAGACGTTCTAGATGTCCTATATGTCCCTAACGTCCCAGACGTCCCAGACGTCCCAGATGTCCCATATGTCGCATATGTCCCTAATGTCCCAGCCGTCCCTGATGTCCCATATGTCCCTTATGTCCCAGGCGACCTAAATGTCCCATATGTCAACGTCTTAGACGTTCCAGACGTCCTGGATGTCCCATATGTCCTTAACGTCATCGACGTCCCAGATGTCCCATATGTCCCATATGTCCCTAATGTCCCAGTCGTCCCTCAGGTCCCACATGTCAATAATGTCCCAGGCGTCCTAAATGCTTCATATGTCCCTAACGTCCCAGACGTCCTAAATGTCCCATATGTCCCTAACGTCCCAGACGTCCCTGCTGTCCCGTATGTCCCCAACGTCCCAGACGGCCCAGGCGTCTTAGATGTCCCATATGTCCCTAACGTCCCAGACGTCCCATATGTCCCTAACGTCCCAGACGTCCCAGATGTCCCATATGTCCCATATGTCACATATGTCCCTAATGTCCCAGGCGTCCCTTATGTCCCATATGTCCCATATGTCCCTAATGTCCCAGGCGTCCTACATGTCTTATATGTCCTTAACGTCCCAGACGTCCTAGATGTCCCATATGTCGTTAACGTCCCAGACGTCTCAGATGTCCCATATGTCCCACATGTCCCTAATGTCCCTAGCGTCCTAGATGTTCCATATGTCCCTAACGTCCCAGACGTCCTAAATGTCTCATATGTCCCTAACATCCCAGACGTCCCAGCTGTCCCGTATGTCCCTAACGTCCCAGACGTCCCAGATGTCGCATATGTCCCATATGTCCCTAATGTCCCAGGCGTTATAGATCATCCATATGACCCTAACGTCCCAGACGTCCTAAATGCCCCATATGTCCTTAACGTCCCAGACGTCCCAGACGTCCTATATGTCTTATATGTCCTTAACGTCCCATACGTCCCAGATGTCCCATATGTCCCTAAAGTCCCAGACGTCCCAGATGTCTCATATGTCCCATATATCCCTTATGTCCCAGGCGTCCTAGATGCCCCATATGTCCCTAATGTCCCAGGCGTCCTAAATGTCCCATATGTCCTTAACGTCCCAGACGTCCCAAACGTCCTAGGTGTTCCATATGTCCTTAACGTCCCAAACGTCCCAGATGTCTCATTTGTCCCATATATCCCTAATGTTCCAGGCGTCCTAGATGTCCCATATGTCCCTAATGTCCCAGGCGTATTAAATGTCCCATTTGTCCTTAACGTCCCAGACGTCCCAAACGTCCCAGATGTCCCATATGTCCCATATATCCCTAACGTCCCAGGCGTCCTAGATGTCCCATATGTCCCTAATGTCCCAGGCGTCCTAAATGTCCCATATGTCCTTAACGTCCCAGACGTCCCAAACGTCCCAGATGTCCCATATGTCCCATATATCCCTAATGTCCCAGGCGTCCTAGATGTCCCATATGTCCCTAATGTCCCAGGCGTCCTAAATGTCCCATATGTCCTTAACGTCCCAGACGTCCCAAACGTCCCAGATGTCCCATATGTCCCTAACGTCCCAAACGTCACAGATGTCTCATATGTCCCATATGTCTCTAATGTCCCAGGCGTCCTAGATGTTTCATATGTCCCTAACGTCCCAGAGGTCCCAGCTGTCCCGTATGTCCCTAACGTCCCAGACGTCCCAGACGTCCTAGATGTCCCATATGTCCCTAACGTCCCAGCCATCCCAGATGTCCCATTAGTCCCAAATGTCTCTAATGTCCCAGAAGTCCCATATGTCCCATATGTCCTTAATGTATCAGGCGTCCTAAATGTCACATATGTTGTTAACGTCCCAGACGTCCCAGACGTCCTAGATTTATCATATTATGTCCTTAACGTCCCAGACGTCCAAGATGTCCCATATGTCCCTAACGTCTCAGACGTCCCACATGTCCCATATGTCCCATATGTCCCTAATGTCCCAGGCGTCCAGATGTCCCATATGTCCTATATGTCCTTAACGTCCCAGACGTCCGAGATGTCCCATATGTCGCTAACGTCCCAGACGTCCCAGATGTCCCTAATGTCCCATATGTCTCGAATTTCCCAGGCGTCCTAGATGTTCCATATGTCCCTAACGTCCCAGACGTCCTAAATGTCCCATATGTCCCTAATGTCCCAGGCGTCCTAAATGTCCCATATGTCCTTAAAGTCTCAGACGTCCCAGACGTCCTCGATGTCCCATATGTCCGTAACGTCCCAGACGTCCCAGATGTCCCATATGTGCCTAACGTCCCTGACGTCCCAGATGTAACATATGTTCTTAACGTCCCAGACGTCCCAGCCGTCCCGTATGTCCCTAACGTCCCAGACGTCCCAGACGTCCTAGATGTCCCATATGTCCCTAACGACCCAAACGTTCTAGATGTCCTATATGTCCCTAACGTCCCAGACGTCCCAGACGTCCCAGATGTCCCATATGTCCCATATGTCCCTAATGTCCCAGCCGTCCCTGATGTCCCATATGTCCCTTATGTCCCAGGCGACCTAAATGTCCCATATGTCAACGTCTTAGACGTTCCAGACGTCCTGGATGTCCCATATGTCCTTAACGTCATCGACGTCCCAGATGTCCCATATGTCCCATATGTCCCTAATGTCCCAGTCGTCCCTGAGGTCCCACATGTCAATAATGTCCCAGGCGTCCTAAATGCTTCATATGTCCCTAACGTCCCAGACGTCCTAAATGTCCCATGTGTCCCTAACGTCCCAGACGTCCCTGCTGTCCCGTATGTCCCCAACGTCCCAGACGGCCCAGGCGTCTTAGATGTCCCATATGTCCCTAACGTCCCAGACGTCCCATATGTCCCTAACGTCCCAGACGTCCCAGATGTCCCATATGTCCCATATGTCACATATGTCCCTAATGTCCCAGGCGTCCCATATGCCCCATATGTCCCATATGTCCCTAATGTCCCAGGCGTCCTAAATGTCTTATATGTCCTTAACGTCCCAGACGTCCTAGATGTCCCATATGTCGTTAACGTCCCAGACGTCTCAGATGTCCCATATGTCCCACATGTCCCTAATGTCCCTAGCGTCCTAGATGTTCCATATGTCCCTAACGTCCCAGACGTCCTAAATGTCTCATATGTCCCTAACATCCCAGACGTCCCAGCTGTCCCGTATGTCCCTAACGTCCCAGACGTCCCAGATGTCGCATATGTCCCATATGTCCCTAATGTCCCAGGCGTTATAGATCATCCATATGACCCTAACGTCCCAGACGTCCTAAATGCCCCATATGTCCTTAACGTCCCAGACGTCCCAGACGTCCTATATGTCTTATATGTCCTTAACGTCCCAGACGTCCCGGATGTCCCATATGTCCCTAAAGTCCCAGACGTCCCAGATGTCTCATATGTTCCATATATCCCTTATGTCCCAGGTGTCCTAGATGCCCCATATGTCCCTAATGTCCCAGGCGTCCTAAATGTCCCATATGTCCTTAACGTCCCAGACGTCCCAAACGTCCTAGGTGTCCCATATGTCCTTAACGTCCCAAACGTCCCAGATGTCTCATATGTCCCATATATCCCTAATGTTCCAGGCGTCCTAGATGTCCCATATGTCCCTAATGTCCCAGGCGTCCTAAATGTCCCATTTGTCCTTAACGTCCCAGACGTCCCAAACGTCCCAGATGTCCCATATGTCCCATATATCCCTAATGTCCCAGGCGTCCTAGATGTCCCATATGTCCCTAATGTCCCAGGCATCCTAAATGTCCCATATGTCCTTAACGTCCCAGACGTCCCAAACGTCCCAGATGTCCCATATGTCCCTAACGTCCCAAACGTCACAGATGTCTCATATGTCCCATATGTCTCTAATGTCCCAGGCGTCCTAGATGTTTCATATGTCCCCTAACGTCCCAGAGGTCCCAGCTGTCCCGTATGTCCCTAACGTCCCAGACGTCCCAGACGTCCTAGATGTCCCATATGTCCCTAACGTCCCAGCCATCCCAGATGTCCCATTAGTCCCAAATGTCTCTAATGTCCCAGGAGTCCCATATGTCCCATATGTCCTTAATGTATCAGGCGTCCTAAATGTGACATATGTCGTTAACGTCCCAGACGTCCCAGACGTCCTAGATTTATCATATTATGTCCTTAACGTCCCAGACGTACAAGATGTCCCATATGTCCCTAACGTCTCAGACGTCCCACATGTCCCATATGTCCCATGTGTCCCTAATGTCCCAGGCGTCCCAGATGTCCCATATGTCCTATATGTCCTTAACGTCCCAGACGTCCGAGATGTCCCATATGTCGCTAACGTCCCAGACGTCCCAGATGTCCCTAATGTCCCATATGTCTCGAATTTCCCAGGCGTCCTAGATGTTCCATATGTCCCTAACGTCCCAGACGTCCTAAATGTCCCATATGTCCCTAATGTCCCAGGCGTCCTAAATGTCCCATATGTCCTTAAAGTCTCAGACGTCCCAGACGTCCTAGATGTCCCATATGTCCGTAACGTCCCAGACGTCCCAGATGTCCCATATGTGCCTAACGTCCCTGACGTCCCAGATGTAACATATGTTCTTAACGTCCCAGACGTCCCAGCCGTCCCGTATGTCCCTAACGTCCCAGACGTCCCAGACGTCCTAGATGTCCCATATGTCCCTAACGACCCAGACGTTCTAGATGTCCTATATGTCCCTAACGTCCCAGACGTCCCAGACGTCCCAGATGTCCCATATGTCGCATATGTCCCTAATGTCCCAGCCGTCCCTGATGTCCCATATGTCCCTTATGTCCCAGGCGACCTAAATGTCCCATATGTCAACGTCTTAGACGTTCCAGACGTCCTGGATGTCCCATATGTCCTTAACGTCATCGACGTCCCAGATGTCCCATATGTCCCATATGTCCCTAATGTCCCAGTCGTCCCTCAGGTCCCACATGTCAATAATGTCCCAGGCGTCCTAAATGCTTCATATGTCCCTAACGTCCCAGACGTCCTAAATGTCCCATATGTCCCTAACGTCCCAGACGTCCCTGCTGTCCCGTATGTCCCCAACGTCCCAGACGGCCCAGGCGTCTTAGATGTCCCATATGTCCCTAACGTCCCAGACGTCCCATATGTCCCTAACGTCCCAGACGTCCCAGATGTCCCATATGTCCCATATGTCACATATGTCCCTAATGTCCCAGGCGTCCCTTATGTCCCATATGTCCCATATGTCCCTAATGTCCCAGGCGTCCTACATGTCTTATATGTCCTTAACGTCCCAGACGTCCTAGATGTCCCATATGTCGTTAACGTCCCAGACGTCTCAGATGTCCCATATGTCCCACATGTCCCTAATGTCCCTAGCGTCCTAGATGTTCCATATGTCCCTAACGTCCCAGACGTCCTAAATGTCTCATATGTCCCTAACATCCCAGACGTCCCAGCTGTCCCGTATGTCCCTAACGTCCCAGACGTCCCAGATGTCGCATATGTCCCATATGTCCCTAATGTCCCAGGCGTTATAGATCATCCATATGACCCTAACGTCCCAGACGTCCTAAATGCCCCATATGTCCTTAACGTCCCAGACGTCCCAGACGTCCTATATGTCTTATATGTCCTTAACGTCCCATACGTCCCAGATGTCCCATATGTCCCTAAAGTCCCAGACGTCCCAGATGTCTCATATGTCCCATATATCCCTTATGTCCCAGGCGTCCTAGATGCCCCATATGTCCCTAATGTCCCAGGCGTCCTAAATGTCCCATATGTCCTTAACGTCCCAGACGTCCCAAACGTCCTAGGTGTTCCATATGTCCTTAACGTCCCAAACGTCCCAGATGTCTCATTTGTCCCATATATCCCTAATGTTCCAGGCGTCCTAGATGTCCCATATGTCCCTAATGTCCCAGGCGTATTAAATGTCCCATTTGTCCTTAACGTCCCAGACGTCCCAAACGTCCCAGATGTCCCATATGTCCCATATATCCCTAACGTCCCAGGCGTCCTAGATGTCCCATATGTCCCTAATGTCCCAGGCGTCCTAAATGTCCCATATGTCCTTAACGTCCCAGACGTCCCAAACGTCCCAGATGTCCCATATGTCCCTAACGTCCCAAACGTCCCAGATGTCTTATATGTCCCATATGTCTCTAATGTCCCAGGCGTCCTAGATGTTTCATATGTCCCTAACGTCCCAGAGGTCCCAGCTGTCCCGTATGTCCCTAACGTCCCAGACGTCCCAGACGTCCTAGATGTCCCATATGTCCCTAACGTCCCAGCCATCCCAGATGTCCCATTAGTCCCAAATGTCTATAATGTCCCAGGAGTCCCATATGTCCCATATGTCCCTAATGTATCAGGTGTCCTATATGTCACATATGTCGTTAACGTCCCAGACGTCCCAGACGTCCTAGATTTATCATATTATGTCCTTAACGTCCCAGACGTCCAAGATGTCCCATTTGTCCCTAACGTCTCAGACGTCCCACTTGTCCCATATGTCCCATATGCCCCTAATGTCCCAGGCGTCCCAGATGTCCTATATGTCCCATATGTCCCTAATGTCAAAAACGTGCTAAAGGTCCCATATGACCCTAACGTCCCAGAGGTCCCAGCTGTCCCATTAGTCCCAAATGTCCCTAATGTCCCAGGAGTCCCATATGTCCCATATGTCCCTAATGTATCAGGCGTCCTAAATGTCACATATGTCGTTAACGTCCCAGACGTCCCAGACGTCCTAGATGTATCATATTATGTTCTTAACGTCCCAGACGTCCAAGATGTCCTATATGTCCCTAACGTCTCAGACGTCCCACATGTCCCATATGTCCCATATGTCCCTAATGTCCCAGACGTCCCAGATGTCCCATATGGCCCATATGTCCCTAATGTCCCAGGCGTTATAGATCATCCATATGACCCTAACGTCCCAGACGTCCTAAATGCCCCATATGTCCTTAACGTCACAGACGTCCCAGACGTCCTAGATGTCTTATATGTCCGTAACGTCCCAGACGTCCCAGATGTCCCATATGTCCCTAACGTCCCAGACGTCCCAGATGTCCCATATGTCCCATATGTCCCTAATATCCCAAACGTCCTAGATGTCCCATATGTCCCTAATGTCCCAGGCGTCCTAAATGTCCCATATGCCCTTAACGTCCCAGACGTCCCAAACGTCCTAGATGTCCTATATGTCCTTAACGTCCCAAACGTCCCAGATGTCCCATATGTCCCTAACGTCCAAAACGTCTCAAATGTCTCATATGTCCCATATGTCTCTAATGTCCCAGGCGTCCTAGATGTTTCAAATGTCCCTAACGTCCCAGACGTCCCAGTTGACCCGTATGTTCTAACGTCCCAGACGTCCCAGACGTCCTAGATGTCTCATATGTCTCTAACGTCCCAGATGTCCTAGATGTCCTACATGTCCCTAACGTCCCAGCCGTCCCAGATGTCCCATATGTCCCAAATGTCCCTAATGGCCCAGGAGTCCCATATGTCCCATATGTCCCTAATGTCCCAGGCGTCCTAAATGTCCCATATGTCGTTAACGTCCCAGACGTTCCAGACGTCCTAGGTGTCCCATATGTCCTTAACGTCCCAGACGTCCCAGATGTCCCATATGTCCCTAACGTCTCAGACGTCCCAGATGTCCCATATGTCCCATATGTCCCTAATGTCCCAGGCGTCCCAGATGTCCCATATGTCCCTAATGTCCCAGGTGTGCTAAATGTCCCATATGTCCTTAACGTCCCAGATGTCCCAGACGTCCTAGATGTCTCATATGTCCTAAACGTCCCAGACGTCCCATATGTCCCATTAGACCCTAACGTCCCAGACGTCCCAGATGTTCCATATGTCCCTAATGTCCCAGGCGTCCTAGATGTTCCATATGTCCCTAACGTCCCAGACGTCCTAAATGTCCCATATGTCTCTAACGTCCCAGACGTTACAGCTGTCCCGTATGCCCCTCACGTCCCAGACGTCGCTGACGTCCAAGATGTCCCATATGTCCCTAACGTCCCAGACGTCTCAGATGTCCCATATGTCCCATATGTCCCTAATGTCCCAGGCGTCCTAGATTTTCCATATGTCCCTAACGTCTCAGGCGTCTCAGATGTCCCATATGTCCCATATGTTCCTAATGTCCCAGGCGTCCTAAATGTCCCATATGTCCTTAACTTCCCAGACCTCCCAGGCGTCCTAGATTTTCCATATGTCCCTAACGTCCCAGGCGTCTCAGATGTCCCATATGTCCCATATGTTCCTAATGTCCCAGACGTCCTAAATGTCCCATATGTCTCTAACGTCCCAGACGTTACAGCTGTCCCGTATGCCCCTCACGTCCCAGACGTCGCTGACGTCCTAGATGTCCCATATGTCCCTAACGTCCCAGACGTCTCAGATGTCCCATATGTCCCATATGTCCCTAATGTCCCAGGCGTCCTAGATTTTCCATATGACCCTAACGTCCCAGACGTCCCAGATGTTCCATATGTCCCGAATGTCCCAGGCGTACTAGATGTTCCATATGTCCCTAACGTCCCAGACGTCCCAAACGTCCTAGGTGTCCCATATGTCCTTAACGTCCCAAACGTCCCAGATGTCTCATATGTCCCATATATCCCTAATGTTCCAGGCGTCCTAGATGTCCCATATGTCCCTAATGTCCCAGACGTCCTAAATGTCCCATTTGTCCTTAACGTCCCAGACGTCCCAAACGTCCCAGATGTCCCATATGTCCCATATATCCCTAATGTCCCAGGCGTCCTAGATGTCCCATATGTCCCTAATGTCCCAGGCGTCCTAAATGTCCCATATGTCCTTAACGTCCCAGACGTCCCAAACGTCCCAGATGTCCCATATGTCCCTAACGTCCCAAACGTCACAGATGTCTCATATGTCCCATATGTCTCTAATGTCCCAGGCGTCCTAGATGTTTCATATGTCCCTAACGTCCCAGAGGTCCCAGCTGTCCCGTATGTCCCTAACGTCCCAGACGTCCCAGACGTCCTAGATGTCCCATATGTCCCTAACGTCCCAGCCATCCCAGATGTCCCATTAGTCCCAAATGTCTCTAATGTCCCAGAAGTCCCATATGTCCCATATGTCCTTAATGTATCAGGCGTCCTAAATGTCACATATGTTGTTAACGTCCCAGACGTCCCAGACGTCCTAGATTTATCATATTATGTCCTTAACGTCCCAGACGTCCAAGATGTCCCATATGTCCCTAACGTCTCAGATGTCCCACATGTCCCATATGTCCCATATGTCCCTAATGTCCCAGGCGTCCCAGATGACCCATATGTCCTATATGTCCTTAACGTCCCAGACGTCCGAGATGTCCCATATGTCGCTAACGTCCCAGACGTCCCAGATGTCCCTAATGTCCCATATGTCTCAAATTTCCCAGGCGTCCTAGATGTTCCATATGTCCCTAACGTCCCAGACGTCCTAAATGTCCCATATGTCCCTAATGTCCCAGGCGTCCTAAATGTCCCATATGTCCTTAAAGTCTCAGACGTCCCAGACGTCCTAGATGTCCCATATGTCCGTAACGTCCCAGACGTCCCAGATGTCCCATATGTGCCTAACGTCCCTGACGTCCCAGATGTAACATATGTTCTTAACGTCCCAGACGTCCCAGCCGTCCCGTATGTCCCTAACGTCCCAGACGTCCCAGACGTCCTAGATGTCCCATATGTCCCTAACGACCCAGACGTTCTAGATGTCCTATATGTCCCTAACGTCCCAGACGTCCCAGACGTCCCAGATGTCCCATATGTCCCATATGTCCCTAATGTCCCAGCCGTCCCTGATGTCCCATATGTCCCTTATGTCCCAGGCGACCTAAATGTCCCATATGTCAACGTCTTAGACGTTCCAGACGTCCTGGATGTCCCATATGTCCTTAACGTCATCGACGTCCCAGATGTCCCATATGTCCCATATGTCCCTAATGTCCCAGTCGTCCCTGAGGTCCCACATGTCAATAATGTCCCAGGCGTCCTAAATGCTTCATATGTCCCTAACGTCCCAGACGTCCTAAATGTCCCATATGTCCCTAACGTCCCAGACGTCCCTGCTGTCCCGTATGTCCCCAACGTCCCAGACGGCCCAGGCGTCTTAGATGTCCCATATGTCCCTAACGTCCCAGACGTCCCATATGTCCCTAACGTCCCAGACGTCCCAGATGTCCCATATGTCCCATATGTCACATATGTCCCTAATGTCCCAGGCGTCCCATATGTCCCATATGTCCCATATGTCCCTAATGTCCCAGGCGTCCTAAATGTCTTATATGTCCTTAACGTCCCAGACGTCCTAGATGTCCCATATGTCGTTAACGTCCCAGACGTCTCAGATGTCCCATATGTCCCACATGTCCCTAATGTCCCTAGCGTCCTAGATGTTCCATATGTCCCTAACGTCCCAGACGTCCTAAATGTCTCATATGTCCCTAACATCCCAGACGTCCCAGCTGTCCCGTATGTCCCTAACGTCCCAGACGTCCCAGATGTCGCATATGTCCCATATGTCCCTAATGTCCCAGGCGTTATAGATCATCCATATGACCCTAACGTCCCAGACGTCCTAAATGCCCCATATGTCCTTAACGTCCCAGACGTCCCAGACGTCCTATATGTCTTATATGTCCTTAACGTCCCAGACGTCCCAGATGTCCCATATGTCCCTAAAGTCCTAGACGTCCCAGATGTCTCATATGTTCCATATATCCCTTATGTCCCAGGTGTCCTAGATGCCCCATATGTCCCTAATGTCCCAGGCGTCCTAAATGTCCCATATGTCCTTAACGTCCCAGACGTCCCAAACGTCCTAGGTGTCCCATATGTCCTTAACGTCCCAAACGTCCCAGATGTCTCATATGTCCCATATATCCCTAATGTTCCAGGCGTCCTAGATGTCCCATATGTCCCTAATGTCCCAGGCGTCCTAAATGTCCCATTTGTCCTTAACGTCCCAGACGTCCCAAACGTCCCAGATGTCCCATATGTCCCATATATCCCTAATGTCCCAGGCGTCCTAGATGTCCCATATGTCCCTAATGTCCCAGGCATCCTAAATGTCCCATATGTCCTTAACGTCCCAGACGTCCCAAACGTCCCAGATGTCCCATATGTCCCTAACGTCCCAAACGTCACAGATGTCTCATATGTCCCATATGTCTCTAATGTCCCAGGCGTCCTAGATGTTTCATATGTCCCTAACGTCCCAGAGGTCCCAGCTGTCCCGTATGTCCCTAACGTCCCAGACGTCCCAGACGTCCTAGATGTCCCATATGTCCCTAACGTCCCAGCCATCCCAGATGTCCCATTAGTCCCAAATGTCTCTAATGTCCCAGGAGTCCCATATGTCCCATATGTCCTTAATGTATCAGGCGTCCTAAATGTGACATATGTCGTTAACGTCCCAGACGTCCCAGACGTCCTAGATTTATCATATTATGTCCTTAACGTCCCAGACGTACAAGATGTCCCATATGTCCCTAACGTCTCAGACGTCCCACATGTCCCATATGTCCCATGTGTCCCTAATGTCCCAGGCGTCCCAGATGTCCCATATGTCCTATATGTCCTTAACGTCCCAGACGTCCGAGATGTCCCATATGTCGCTAACGTCCCAGACGTCCCAGATGTCCCTAATGTCCCATATGTCTCGAATTTCCCAGGCGTCCTAGATGTTCCATATGTCCCTAACGTCCCAGACGTCCTAAATGTCCCATATGTCCCTAATGTCCCAGGCGTCCTAAATGTCCCATATGTCCTTAAAGTCTCAGACGTCCCAGACGTCCTAGATGTCCCATATGTCCGTAACGTCCCAGACGTCCCAGATGTCCCATATGTGCCTAACGTCCCTGACGTCCCAGATGTAACATATGTTCTTAACGTCCCAGACGTCCCAGCCGTCCCGTATGTCCCTAACGTCCCAGACGTCCCAGACGTCCTAGATGTCCCATATGTCCCTAACGACCCAGACGTTCTAGATGTCCTATATGTCCCTAACGTCCCAGACGTCCCAGACGTCCCAGATGTCCCATATGTCCCATATGTCCCTAATGTCCCAGCCGTCCCTGATGTCCCATATGTCCCTTATGTCCCAGGCGACCTAAATGTCCCATATGTCAACGTCTTAGACGTTCCAGACGTCCTGGATGTCCCATATGTCCTTAACGTCATCGACGTCCCAGATGTCCCATATGTCCCATATGTCCCTAATGTCCCAGTCGTCCCTCAGGTCCCACATGTCAATAATGTCCCAGGCGTCCTAAATGCTTCATATGTCCCTAACGTCCCAGACGTCCTAAATGTCCCATATGTCCCTAACGTCCCAGACGTCCCTGCTGTCCCGTATGTCCCCAACGTCCCAGACGGCCCAGGCGTCTTAGATGTCCCATATGTCCCTAACGTCCCAGACGTCCCATATGTCCCTAACGTCCCAGACGTTCCAGATGTCCCATATGTCCCATATGTCACATATGTCCCTAATGTCCCAGGCGTCCCATATGTCCCATATGTCCCATATGTCCCTAATGTCCCAGGCGTCCTACATGTCTTATATGTCCTTAACGTCCCAGACGTCCTAGATGTCCCATATGTCGTGAACGTCCCAGACGTCTCAGATGTCCCATATGTCCCACATGTCCCTAATGTCCCTAGCGTCCTAGATGTTCCATATGTCCCTAACGTCCCAGACGTCCTAAATGTCTCATATGTCCCTAACATCCCAGACGTCCCAGCTGTCCCGTATGTCCCTAACGTCCCAGACGTCCCAGATGTCGCATATGTCCCATATGTCCCTAATGTCCCAGGCGTTATAGAACATCCATATGACCCTAACGTCCCAGACGTCCTAAATGCCCCATATGTCCTTAACGTCCCAGACGTCCCAGACGTCCTATATGTCTTATATGTCCTTAACGTCCCATACGTCCCAGATGTCCCATATGTCCCTAAAGTCCCAGACGTCCCAGATGTCTCATATGTCCCATATATCCCTTATGTCCCAGGCGTCCTAGATGCCCCATATGTCCCTAATGTCCCAGGCGTCCTAAATGTCCCATATGTCCTTAACGTCCCAGACGTCCCAAACGTCCTAGGTGTTCCATATGTCCTTAACGTCCCAAACGTCCCAGATGTCTCATTTGTCCCATATATCCCTAATGTTCCAGGCGTCCTAGATGTCCCATATGTCCCTAATGTCCCAGGCGTATTAAATGTCCCATTTGTCCTTAACGTCCCAGACGTCCCAAACGTCCCAGATGTCCCATATGTCCCATATATCCCTAACGTCCCAGGCGTCCTAGATGTCCCATATGTCCCTAATGTCCCAGGCGTCCTAAATGTCCCATATGTCCTTAACGTCCCAGACGTCCCAAACGTCCCAGATGTCCCATATGTCCCTAACGTCCCAAACGTCCCAGATGTCTTATATGTCCCATATGTCTCTAATGTCCCAGGCGTCCTAGATGTTTCATATGTCCCTAACGTCCCAGAGGTCCCAGCTGTCCCGTATGTCCCTAACGTCCCAGACGTCCCAGACGTCCTAGATGTCCCATATGTCCCTAACGTCCCAGCCATCCCAGATGTCCCATTAGTCCCAAATGTCTCTAATGTCCCAGGAGTCCCATATGTCCCATATGTCCCTAATGTATCAGGTGTCCTATATGTCACATATGTCGTTAACGTCCCAGACGTCCCAGACGTCCTAGATTTATCATATTATGTCCTTAACGTCCCAGACGTCCAAGATGTCCCATTTGTCCCTAACGTCTCAGACGTCCCACTTGTCCCATATGTCCCATATGCCCCTAATGTCCCAGGCGTCCCAGATGTCCTATATGTCCCATATGTCCCTAATGTCAAAAACGTGCTAAAGGTCCCATATGACCCTAACGTCCCAGAGGTCCCAGCTGTCCCATTAGTCCCAAATGTCCCTAATGTCCCAGGAGTCCCATATGTCCCATATGTCCCTAATGTATCAGGCGTCCTAAATGTCACATATGTCGTTAACGTCCCAGACGTCCCAGACGTCCTAGATGTATCATATTATGTTCTTAACGTCCCAGACGTCCAAGATGTCCTATATGTCCCTAACGTCTCAGACGTCCCACATGTCCCATATGTCCCATATGTCCCTAATGTCCCAGACGTCCCAGATGTCCCATATGGCCCATATGTCCCTAATGTCCCAGGCGTTATAGATCATCCATATGACCCTAACGTCCCAGACGTCCTAAATGCCCCATATGTCCTTAACGTCACAGACGTCCCAGACGTCCTAGATGTCTTATATGTCCGTAACGTCCCAGACGTCCCAGATGTCCCATATGTCCCTAACGTCCCAGACGTCCCAGATGTCCCATATGTCCCATATGTCCCTAATGTCCCAAACGTCCTAGATGTCCCATATGTCCCTAATGTCCCAGGCGTCCTAAATGTCCCATATGCCCTTAACGTCCCAGACGTCCCAAACGTCCTAGATGTCCTATATGTCCTTAACGTCCCAAACGTCCCAGATGTCCCATATGTCCCTAACGTCCAAAACGTCTCAAATGTCTCATATGTCCCATATGTCTCTAATGTCCCAGGCGTCCTAGATGTTTCAAATGTCCCTAACGTCCCAGACGTCCCAGTTGACCCGTATGTTCTAACGTCCCAGACGTCCCAGACGTCCTAGATGTCTCATATGTCTCTAACGTCCCAGATGTCCTAGATGTCCTACATGTCCCTAACGTCCCAGCCGTCCCAGATGTCCCATATGTCCCAAATGTCCCTAATGGCCCAGGAGTCCCATATGTCCCATATGTCCCTAATGTCCCAGGCGTCCTAAATGTCCCATATGTCGTTAACGTCCCAGATGTCCCAGACGTCCTAGATGTCTCATATGTCCTAAACGTCCCAGACGTCCCATATGTCCCATATGACCCTAACGTCCCAGACGTCCCAGATGTTCCATATGTCCCTAATGTCCCAGGCGTCCTAGATGTTCCATATGTCCCTAACGTCCCAGACGTCCTAAATGTCCCATATGTCTCTAACGTCCCAGACGTTACAGCTGTCCCGTATGCCCCTCACGTCCCAGACGTCGCTGACGTCCTAGATGTCCCATATGTCCCTAACGTCCCAGACGTCTCAGATGTCCCATGTGTCCCATATGTCCCTAATGTCCCAGGCGTCCTAGATTTTCCATATGTCCCTAACGTCCCAGGCGTCTCAGATGTCCCATATGTCCCATATGTTCCTAATGTCCCAGGCGTCCTAAATGTCCCATATGTCCTTAACTTCCCAGACCTCCCAGGCGTCCTAGATTTTCCATATGTCCCTAACGTCCCAGGCGTCTCAGATGTCCCATATGTCCCATATGTTCCTAATGTCCCAGACGTCCTAAATGTCCCATATGTCTCTAACGTCCCAGACGTTACAGCTGTCCCGTATGCCCCTCACGTCCCAGACGTCGCTGACGTCCTAGATGTCCCATATGTCCCTAACGTCCCAGACGTCTCAGATGTCCCATATGTCCCATATGTCCCTAATGTCCCAGGCGTCCTAGATTTTCCATATGACCCTAACGTCCCAGACGTCCCAGATGTTCCATATGTCCCGAATGTCCCAGGCGTACTAGATGTTCCATATGTCCCTAACGTCCCAGACGTCCTAAATGTCCCATATGTCTCTAACGTCCCAGACGTTACAGCTGTCCCGTATGCCCCTCACGTCCCAGACGTCGCTGACGTCCTAGATGTCCTACATGTCCTTAACGTCCCAGACGTCAAAGACGTCCCAGATGTCCCATTTGGTCCATATGTCCCTAATGTCCCAGGCGTCTCAGATGTCCCATATGTCCCATATGTTCCTAATGTCCCAGGCGTCCTAAATGTCCCATATGTCCTTAACTTCCCAGACTTCCCAGGCTTCCTAGATGTCCCATATGTCCTTAATGTCTTAGACGTCCCAGATGTCCCATATGTCCCTAACGTCCCAGACGTCTCAGATGTCCCATATGTCCCATATGTCCCTAATGTCCCAGGCGTCCTAGATTTTCCATATGTCCCTAACGTCCCAGGTATCCTAAATGTCCTATATGTCCCTAACGTCCCAGACGTCCCAGCTGTCCCATATGTCCCTAACGTCCCAGACGTCCCAGACGTCCTAGATGTCCCATATGTCCCTAACGACCCAGACGTCCTAGATGTCCTATATGTCCCTAACGTCCCAGACGTCCCAACCGTCTTAGATGTCCCATATGTCCCATATGTCCCTAAAGTTTCAGGCGTCCCAGATGTCCCATATGTCCCATATGTCTCTAATGTACCAGGCGTTCTAAATGTCCCATATGTCCTTAACGTCTCAGACGTCCCAGACGTCCTAGATGTCCTATATGTCCTTAACGTCCCAGACGTCCGAGATGTCCCATATGTCGCTAACGTCCCAGACGTCCCAGATGTCCCTAATGTCCCATATGTCTCGAATTTCCCAGGCGTCCTAGATGTTCCATATGTCCCTAACGTCCCAGACGTCCTAAATGTCCCATATGTCCCTAATGTCCCAGGCGTCCTAAATGTCCCATATGTCCTTAAAGTCCCAGACGTCCCAGACGTCCTAGATGTCCGATATGTCCGTAACGTCCCAGACGTCCCAGATGTCCCATATGTGCCTAACGTCCCTGACGTCCCAGATGTAACATATGTTCTTAATGTCCCAGACGTCCCAGCCGTCCCGTATGTCCCTAACGTCCCAGACGTCCCAGACGTTCTAGATGTCCTATATGTCCCTAACGTCCCAGACGTCCCAGACGTCCCAGATGTCCCATATGTCCCATATGTCCCTAATGTCCCAGCCGTCCCTGATGTCCCATATGTCCCTTATGTCCCAGGCGACCTAAATGTCCCATATGTCAACGTCTTAGACGTTCCAGACGTCCTGGATGTCCCATATGTCCTTAACGTCCCCGACGTCCCAGATGTCCCATATGTCCCATATGTCCCTAATGTCCCAGTCGTCCCTGAGGTCCCATATTCCCTAATGTCCCAGGCGTCCTAAATGCTTCATATGTCCCTAACGTCCCAGACCTCCTAAATGTCCCGTATGTCCCCAACGTCCCAGACGTCCCAGGCGTCTTAGATGTCCCATATGTCCCTAACGTCCCAGACGTCCCATATGTCCCTAACGTCCCAGACGTCCCAGATGTCCCATATGTCCCATATGTCACATATGTCCCTAATGTCCCAGGCGTTCCATATGTCCCATATGTCCCATATGTCCCTAATGTCCCAGGCGTCCTAAATGTCTTATACGTCCTTAACGTCCCAGACGTCCTAGATGTCCCATATGTCGTTAACGTCCCAGACGTCTCAAATGTCCCATATGTCCCACATGTCCCTAATGTCCCTAGCGTCCTAGATGTTCCATATGTCCCTAACGTCCCAGACGACCTAAATGTCTCATATGTCCCTAACATCCCAGACGTCCCAGCTGTCCCGTATGTCCCTACACGTCCCAGACGTACCAGATGTCGCATATGTCCCATATGTCCCTAATGTCCCAGGCGTTATAGATCATCCATATGACCCTAACGTCCCAGACGTCCTAAATGCCCCATATGTCCTTAACGTCCCAGACGTCCCAGACGTCCTATATGTCTTATATGTCCTTAACGTCCCAGACGTCCCAGATGTCCCATATGTCCCTAAAGTCCCAGACGTCCCAGATGTCTCATATGTCCCATATATCCCTAATGTCCCAGGCGTCCTAGATGCCCCATATGTCCCTAATGTCCCAGGCGTCCTAAATGTCCCATATGTCCTTAACGTCCCAGACGTCCCAAACGTCCTAGATGTCCCATATGTCCTTAACGTCCCAAACGTCCCAGATGTCTCATATGTCCCATATATCCCTAATGTTCCAGGCGTCCTAGATCTCCCATATGTCCCTAATGTCCCAGGCGTCCTAAATGTCCCATTTGTCCTTAACGTCCCAGACGTCCCAAACGTCCCAGATGTCCCGTATGTCCCATATATCCCTAATGTCCCAGGCGTCCTAGATGTCCCATATGTCCCTAATGTCCCAGGCGTCCTAAATGTCCCATATGTCCTTAACGTCCCAGACGTCCCAAACGTCCCAAACGTCCCAGATGTCCCATATGTCCCTAACGTGCCAAACGTCCCAGATGTCTCATATGTCCCATATGTCTCTAATGTCCCAGGCGTCCTAGATGTTTCATATGTCCCTAACGTCCCAGAGGTCCCAGCGGTCCCGTATGTCCCTAACGTCCCAGACGTCCCAGACGTCCTAGATGTCCCATATGTCCCTAACGTCCCAGCCATCCCAGATGTCCCATTAGTCCCAAATGTCCCTAATGTCCCAGGAGTCCCATATGTCCCATATGTCCCTAATGTATCAGGCGTCCTAAATGTCACATATGTCGTTAACGTCCCAGACGTCCCAGACGTCCTAGATGTATCATATTATGTCCTTAACGTCCCAGACGTCCAAGATGTCCCATATGTCCCTAACGTCTCAGACGTCCCACATGTCCCATATGTCCCATATGTCCCTAATGTCCCAGGCGTCCCAGATGTCCCATATGTCCCATTTTGTCCCTAATGTCAAAAACGTGCTAAAGGTCCCATATGACCCTAACGTCCCAGAGGTCGCAGCTGTCCCGTATGTCCCTAACGTCCCAGACGTCAAAGACGTCCCATATGTCCCATATGTTCCTAATGTCCCAGCCGTCCTAAATGTCCATATGTCCTTAACCTCCCGACGTCCCAGGCGTCCTAGATGTCCCATATGTCCGTAACGTCCCAGACGTCCCAGATGTCCAATATGTCCCTAACGTCCCAGACGTCTCAGATGTCCCATATGTCCCATATGTCCCTAATGTCCCAGGCGTCCTAGATGTTCCATATGTCCCTAACGTCCCAGAACTCCTAAATGTCCTATATGTCCCTAACGTGCCAGACGTCCCAGCTGTCCCGTATGTCCCTAACGTCCCAGACGTCCCAGATGTCCAATATGTCCCTAACGTCCCAGACGTCTCTGATGTCCCATATGTCCCTAATGTCCCAGGCGTCCTAGATGTTCCATATGTCCCTAACGTCCCAGACGTCCTAAATGTCTCATATGTCCCTAACATCCCAGACGTCCCAGCTGTCCCGTATGTCCCTAACGTCCCAGACGTCCCAGATGCCGCATATGTCCCATATGTCCCTAATGTCCCAGGCGTTATAGATCATCCATATGACCCTAACGTCCCAGACGTCCTAAATGCCCCATATGTCCTTAACGTCCCAGACGTCCCAGACGTCCTATATGTCTTATATGTCCTTAACGTCCCAGACGTCCCAGATGTCCCATATGTCCCTAAAGTCCCAGACGTCCCAGATGTCTCATATGTTTCATATATCCCTAATGTCCCAGGCGTCCTAGATGCCCCATATGTCCCTAATGTCCCAGGCGTCCTAAATGTCCCATATGTCCTTAACGTCCCAGACGTCCCAAACGTCCTAGGTGTCCCATATGTCCTTAACGTCCCAAACGTCCCAGATGTCTCATATGTCCCATATATCCCTAATGTTCCAGGCGTCCTAGATGTCCCATATGTTCCTAATGTCCCAGGCGTCCTAAATGTCCCATTTGTCCTTAACGTCCCAGACGTCCCAAACGTCCCAGATGTCCCATGTGTCCCATATATCCCTAATGTCCCAGGCGTCCTAGATGTCCCATATGTCCCTAATGTCCCAGGCGTCCTAAATGTCCCATATGTCCTTAACGTCCCAGACGTCCCAAACGTCCCAGATGTCCCATATGTCCCTAACGTCCCAAACGTCCCAGATGTCTCATATGTCCCATATGTCTCTAATGTCCCAGGCGTTCTAGATGTTTCATATGTCCCTAACGTCCCAGAGGTCCCAGCTGTCCCGTATGTCCCTAACGTCCCAGACGTCCCAGACGTCCTAGATGTCCCATATGTCCCTAACGTCCCAGCCAGCCCAGATGTCCCATTAGTCCCAAATGTCCCTAATGTCCCAGGAGTCCCATATGTCCCATATGTTCTTAATGTATCAGGCGTCCTAAATGTCACATATGTCGTTAACGTCCCAGACGTCCCAGACGTCCTAGATGTATCATATTATGTCCTTAACGTCCCAGACGTCCAAGATGTCCCATATGTCCCTAACGTCTAAGACGTCCCACATGTCCCATATGTCCCATATGTCCCTAATGTCCCAGGCGTCCCAGATGTCCCATATGTCCCATATGTCCCTAATGTCAAAAACGTGCTAAAGGTCCCATATGACCCTAACGTCCCAGAGGTCTCAGCTGTCCCATTAGTCCCAAATTTCCCTAATGTCCCAGGAGTCCCATATGTCCCATATGTCCCTAATGTATCAGGCGTCCTAAATGTCACATATGTCGTTAACGTCCCAGACGTCCCAGACGTCCTAGATGTATCATATTATGTTCTTAACGTCCCAGACGTCCAAGATGTCCTATATGTCCCTAACGTCTCATACGTCCCACATGTCCCATATGTCCCATATGTCCCTAATGTCCCAGACGTCCCAGATGTACCATATGTCCCTTATGTCCCTAATGTCCCAGGCGTTATAGATCATCCATATGACCCTAACGTCCCAGACGTCCTAAATGCCCCATATGTCCTTAACGTCACAGACGTCCCAGACGTCCTAGATGTCTTATAAGTCCGTAACGTCCCAGACGTCCCAGATGTCCCATATGACCCTAATGTCCCAGGCGTCCTAAATGTCCCATATGCCCTTAACATCCCAGACGTCCCAAACGTCCTAGATGTCTTATATGTCCTTAACGTCCCAAACGTCCCAGACGTCCCAGATGTCCCATATGTCTCTAATGTCCCAGGCGTCCTAGATGTTTCAAATGTCCCTAACGTCCCAGACGTCCCAGCTGTCCCGTATGTCCTAACGTCCCAGACGTCCCAGACGTCCTAGATGTCTCATATGTCTCTAACGTCCCAGATGTCCTAGATGTAATACATGTCCCTAACGTCCTAGCCGTCCCAGATGTCCCATATATCCCAAATATCCCTAATGGCCCAGGAGTCCCATATGTCCCTAATGTCCCAGGCGTCCTAAATGTTTCATATGTCCCTAACGTCCCAGACGTCCTAAATGTACCATATGTCCCTAACGTCCCAGACGTCCCTGCTGTCCCGTATGTCCCCAACGTCCCAGACGTCCCAGGCGTCTTAGATGTCCCATATGTCCCTAACGTCCCAGACGTCCCATATGTCCCTAACGTCCCAGACGTCCCAGATGTCCCATATGTCCATATGTCACATATGTCCCTAATGTCCCAGGCGTCCCATATGTCCCATATGTCCCATATGTCCCTAATGTCCCAGGCGTCCTAAATGTCTTATATGTCCTTAACGTCCCAGACGTCCTAGATGTCCCATATGTCGTTAACGTCCCAGACGTCTCAGATGTCCCATATGTCCCACATGTCCCTAATGTCCCTAGCGTCCTAGATGTTCCATATGTCCCTAACGTCCCAGACGTCCTAAATGTCTCATATGTCCCTAACATCCCAGACGTCCCAGCTGACCCGTATGTCCCTAACGTCCCAGACGTCCCAGATGTCGCATATGTCCCATATGTCCCTAATGTCCCAGGCGTTATAGATCATCCATATGACCCTAACGTCCCAGACGTTCTAAATGCCCCATATGTCCTTAACGTCCCAGACGTCCCAGACGTCCTATATGTCTTATATGTCCTTAACGTCCCAGACGTCCCAGATGTCCCATATGTCCCTAAAGTCCCAGACGTCCCAGATGTCTCATATGTCCCATATATCCCTAATGTCCCAGGCGTCCTAGATGCCCCATATGTCCCTAATGTCCCAGGCGTCCTAAATGTCCCATATGTCCTTAACGTCCCAGACGTCCCAAACGTCCTAGATGTCCCATATGTCCTTAACGTTCCAAACGTCCTAGATGTCTCATATGTCCCATATATCCCTAATGTTCCAGGCGTCCTAGATGTCCCAAATGTCCCTAATGTCCCAAGCGTCCTAAATGTCCCATTTGTCCTTAACGTCCCAGACGTCCCAAACGTCCCAGATGTCCCATATGTCCCATATATCCCTAATGTCCCAGGCGTCCTAGATGTCCCGTATGTTCCTAATGTCCCAGGCGTCCTAAATGTCCCATATGTCCTTAACGTCCCAGACGTCCCAAACGTCCCAGATGTCCCATATGTCCCATATATCCCTAATGTCCCAGGCGTCCTAGATGTCCCATATGTTCCTAATGTCCCAGGCGTCCTAAATGTCCCATATGTCCTTAACGTCCCAGACGTCCCAAACGTCCCAGATGTCCCATATGTCCCTAACGTCCCAAACGTCCCAGATGTCTCATATGTCCCATATGTCTCTAATGTCCCAGCGTCCTAGATGTTTCATATGTCCCTAACGTCTCAGAGGTCCCAGCTGTCCCGTATGTCCCTAACGTCCCAGCCATCCCAGATGTCCCATTAGTCCCAAATGTCCCTAATGTCCCAGGAGTCCCATATGTCCCATATGTCCCTAATGTATCAGGCGTCCTAAATGTCACATATGTCGTTAGCGTCCCAGACGTCCCAGACGTCCTAGATGTATCATATTATGTCCTTAACGTCCCAGACGTCCAAGATGTCCCATATGTCCCTAACGTCTCAGACGTCCCACATGTCCCATATGTCCCATATGTCCCTAATGTCCCAGGCGTCCAAGATGTCCCATATGTCCCATATGTCCCTAATGTCAAAAACGTGCTAAAGGTCCCATATGACCCTAACGTCCCAGAGGTCGCAGCTGTCCCGTATGTCCCTAACTTCCCAGACGTCAAAGACGTCCCAGATGTCCCATTTGGTCTACATGTCCCTAATGTCCCAGGCGTCGCAGATGTCCCATATGTCCCATATGTTCCTAATGTCCCAGGCGTCCTAAATGTCCATATGTCTTTAACCTCCCGACGTCCCAGGCGTCCTAGATGTCCCATATGTCCGTAACGTCCCAGACGTCCCAGATGTCCCATATGTCCCTAATGTCCCAGGCGTCCTAGATGTTCCATATGTCCCTAACGTCCCAGAAATCCTAAATGTCCTATAGGTCCCTAACGTCCCAGACGTCCCAGCTGTCCCGTATGTCCCTAACGTCCCAGACGTCCTAAATGTCTCATATGTCCCTAACATCCCAGACGTCCCAGCTGTCCCGTATGTCCCTAACGTCCCAGACGTCCCAGATGTCGCATATGTCCCATATGTCCCTAATGTCCCAGGCGTTATAGATTATCCATATGACCCTAACGTCCCAGACGTCCTAAATGCCCCATATGTTCTTAACGTCCCACACGTCCCAGACGTCCTATATGTCTTATATGTCCTTAACGTCCCAGACGTCCCAGATGTCCCATATGTCCCTAAAGTCCCAGACGTCCCAGATGTCTCATATGTCTCATATATCCCTAATGTCCCAGGCGTCCTAGATGCCCCATATGTCCCTAATGTCCCAGGCGTCCTAAATGTCCCATATGTCCTTAACGTCCCAGACGTCCCAAACGTCCTAGGTGTCCCATATGTCCTTAACGTCCCAAACGTCCCAAATGTCCCATATGTCCCATATATCCCTAATGTCCCAGGCGTCCTAGATGTCCCATATGTCCCTAATGTCCCAGGCGTCCTAAATGTCCAATATGTCCTTAACGTCCCAGACGTCCCAAACGTCCCAGATGTCCCATATGTCCCTAACGTCCCAAACGTCCCAGATGTCTCATATGTCCCATATGTCTCTAATGTCCCAGGCGTCCTAGATGTTTCATATGTCCCTAACGTCTCAGAGGTCCCAGCTGTCCTGTATGTCCCTAACGTCCCAGACGTCCCAGACGTCCTAGATGTACCATATGTCCCTAACGTCCCAGCCAGCCCAGATGTCCCATTAGTCCCAAATGTCCCTAATGTCCCAGGAGTCCCATATGTCCCATATGCCCCTAATGTATCAGGCGTCCTAAATGTCACATATGTCGTTAACGTCCCAGACGTCCCAGACGTCCTAGATGTATCATATTATGTCCTTAACGTCCCAGACGTCCAAGATGTCCCATATGTCCCTAACGTCTCAGCAGTCCCACATGTCTCATATGTCCCATATGTCCCTAATGTCCCAGGCGTCCCAGATGTCCCATTTGTCCCATATGTCCCTAATGTCAAAAACGTGCTAAAGGTCCCATATGACCCTAACGTCCCAGAGGTCTCAGCTGTCCCATTAGTCCCAAATGTCCCTAATGTCCCAGGAGTCCCATATGTCCCATATGTCCCTAATGTATCAGGCGTCCTAAATGTCACATATGTCGTTAACGTCCCAGACGTCCCAGACGTCCTAGATGTATCATATTATGTTCTTAACGTCCCAGACGTCCAAGATGTCCTATATGTCCCTAACGTCTCAGACGTCCCACATGTCCCATATGTCCCATATGTCCCTAATGTCCCAGACGTGCCAGATGTCCCATATGTCCCATAATGTCCCTAATGTCCCAGGCGTTATAGATCATCCATATGACCCTAACGTCCCAGACGTCCTAAATGCCCCATATGTCCTTAACGTCACAGACGTCCCAGACGTCCTAGATGTCTTATATGTCCGTAACGTCCCAGACGTCCCAGATGTCCCATATGTCCCTAACGTCCCAGACGTCCCAGATGTCCCATATGTCCCATATGTCCATAATGTCCCAAACGTCCTAGATGTCCCATATGTCCCTAATGTCCCAGGCGTCCTAAATGTCCCATATGCCCTTAACGTCCCAGACGTCCCAAACGTCCTAGATGTCCTATATGTCCTTAACGTCCCAAACGTCCCAGATGTCCCATATGTCCCTAACGTCCAAAACGTCTCAAATGTCTCATATGTCCCATATGTCCCTAACGTCCCAAACGTCCCAGATGTCTCATATGTCCCATATGTCTCTAATGTCCCAGCGTCCTAGATGTTTCATATGTCCCTAACGTCTCAGAGGTCCCAGCTGTCCCGTATGTCCCTAACGTCCCAGCCATCCCAGATGTCCCATTAGTCCCAAATGTCCCTAATGTCCCAGGAGTCCCATATGTCCCATATGTCCCTAATGTATCAGGCGTCCTAAATGTCACATATGTCGTTAGCGTCCCAGACGTCCCAGACGTCCTAGATGTATCATATTATGTCCTTAACGTCCCAGACGTCCAAGATGTCCCATATGTCCCTAACGTCTCAGACGTCCCACATGTCCCATATGTCCCATATGTCCCTAATGTCCCAGGCGTCCAAGATGTCCCATATGTCCCATATGTCCCTAATGTCAAAAACGTGCTAAAGGTCCCATATGACCCTAACGTCCCAGAGGTCGCAGCTGTCCCGTATGTCCCTAACTTCCCAGACGTCAAAGACGTCCCAGATGTCCCATTTGGTCTACATGTCCCTAATGTCCCAGGCGTCGCAGATGTCCCATATGTCCCATATGTTCCTAATGTCCCAGGCGTCCTAAATGTCCATATGTCTTTAACCTCCCGACGTCCCAGGCGTCCTAGATGTCCCATATGTCCGTAACGTCCCAGACGTCCCAGATGTCCAATATGTCCCTAACGTCCCAGACGTCTCAGATGTCCCATATGTCCCATATGTCCCTAATGTCCCAGGCGTCCTAGATGTTCCATATGTCCCTAACGTCCCAGAAATCCTAAATGTCCTATAGGTCCCTAACGTCCCAGACGTCCCAGCTGTCCCGTATGTCCCTAACGTCCCAGACGTCCTAAATGTCTCATATGTCCCTAACATCCCAGACGTCCCAGCTGTCCCGTATGTCCCTAACGTCCCAGACGTCCCAGATGTCGCATATGTCCCATATGTCCCTAATGTCCCAGGCGTTATAGATTATCCATATGACCCTAACGTCCCAGACGTCCTAAATGCCCCATATGTTCTTAACGTCCCACACGTCCCAGACGTCCTATATGTCTTATATGTCCTTAACGTCCCAGACGTCCCAGATGTCCCATATGTCCCTAAAGTCCCAGACGTCCCAGATGTCTCATATGTCTCATATATCCCTAATGTCCCAGGCGTCCTAGATGCCCCATATGTCCCTAATGTCCCAGGCGTCCTAAATGTCCCATATGTCCTTAACGTCCCAGACGTCCCAAACGTCCTAGGTGTCCCATATGTCCTTAACGTCCCAAACGTCCCAAATGTCCCATATGTCCCATATATCCCTAATGTCCCAGGCGTCCTAGATGTCCCATATGTCCCTAATGTCCCAGGCGTCCTAAATGTCCAATATGTCCTTAACGTCCCAGACGTCCCAAACGTCCCAGATGTCCCATATGTCCCTAACGTCCCAAACGTCCCAGATGTCTCATATGTCCCATATGTCTCTAATGTCCCAGGCGTCCTAGATGTTTCATATGTCCCTAACGTCTCAGAGGTCCCAGCTGTCCTGTATGTCCCTAACGTCCCAGACGTCCCAGACGTCCTAGATGTACCATATGTCCCTAACGTCCCAGCCAGCCCAGATGTCCCATTAGTCCCAAATGTCCCTAATGTCCCAGGAGTCCCATATGTCCCATATGCCCCTAATGTATCAGGCGTCCTAAATGTCACATATGTCGTTAACGTCCCAGACGTCCCAGACGTCCTAGATGTATCATATTATGTCCTTAACGTCCCAGACGTCCAAGATGTCCCATATGTCCCTAACGTCTCAGCAGTCCCACATGTCTCATATGTCCCATATGTCCCTAATGTCCCAGGCGTCCCAGATGTCCCATTTGTCCCATATGTCCCTAATGTCAAAAACGTGCTAAAGGTCCCATATGACCCTAACGTCCCAGAGGTCTCAGCTGTCCCATTAGTCCCAAATGTCCCTAATGTCCCAGGAGTCCCATATGTCCCATATGTCCCTAATGTATCAGGCGTCCTAAATGTCACATATGTCGTTAACGTCCCAGACGTCCCAGACGTCCTAGATGTATCATATTATGTTCTTAACGTCCCAGACGTCCAAGATGTCCTATATGTCCCTAACGTCTCAGACGTCCCACATGTCCCATATGTCCCATATGTCCCTAATGTCCCAGACGTGCCAGATGTCCCATATGTCCCATAATGTCCCTAATGTCCCAGGCGTTATAGATCATCCATATGACCCTAACGTCCCAGACGTCCTAAATGCCCCATATGTCCTTAACGTCACAGACGTCCCAGACGTCCTAGATGTCTTATATGTCCGTAACGTCCCAGACGTCCCAGATGTCCCATATGTCCCTAACGTCCCAGACGTCCCAGATGTCCCATATGTCCCATATGTCCATAATGTCCCAAACGTCCTAGATGTCCCATATGTCCCTAATGTCCCAGGCGTCCTAAATGTCCCATATGCCCTTAACGTCCCAGACGTCCCAAACGTCCTAGATGTCCTATATGTCCTTAACGTCCCAAACGTCCCAGATGTCCCATATGTCCCTAACGTCCAAAACGTCTCAAATGTCTCATATGTCCCATATGTCACTAATGTCCCAGGCGTCCTAGATGTTTCAAATGTCCCTAACGTCCCAGACGTCCCAGCTGTCCCGTATGTCCTAACGTCCCAGACGTCCCAGACGTCCTAGATGTCTCATATGTCTCTAACGTCCCAGATGTCCTAGATGTCCTACATGTCCCTAACGTCCCAGCCGTCCCAGATGTCCCATATGTCCCAAATGTCCCTAATGGCCCAGGAGTCCCATATGTCCCATATGTCCCTAATGTCCCAGGCGTCCTAAATGCTTCATATGTCCCTAACGTCCCAGACGTCCTAAATGTCCCATATGTCCCTAACGTCCCAGACGTCCCTGCTGTCCCGTATGTCCCCAACGTCCCAGACGTCCCAGGCGTCTTAGATGTCCCATATGTCCCTAACGACCCAGACGTCCCATATGTCCCTAACGTACCAGACGTCCCAGATGTCCCATATGTCCCATATGTCACATATGTCCCTAATGTCCCAGGCGTCCCATATGTCCCATATGTCCCATATGTCCCTAATGTCCCAGGCGTCCTAAATGTCTTATATGTCTTTAACGTCACAGACGTCCTAGATGTCCCATATGTCGTTAACGTTCCAGACGTCTCAGATGTCCCATATGTCCCACATGTCCCTAATGTCCCTAGCGTCCTAGATGTTCCATATGTCCCTAACGTCCCAGACGTCCTTATGTCTCATATGTCTCTAACATCCCAGACATCCCAGCTGTCCCGTATGTCCCTAACGTCCCAGACGTCCCAGATGTCGCATATGTCCCATATGTCCCTAATGTTCCAGGCGTTATAGATCATCCATATGACCCTAACGTCCCAGACGTCCTAAATGCCCCATATGTCCTTAACGTCCCAGACGTCCCAGACGTCCTATATGTCTTATATGTCCTTAACGTCCCAGACGTCCCAGATGTCCCATATGTCCCTAAAGTCCCAAACGTCGCAGATGTCTCATATGTCCCATATATCCCTAATGTTCCAGGCGTCCTAGATGTCCCATATGTCCCTAATGTGCAAGGCGTCCTAAATGTTCCATTTGTCCTTAACGTCCCAGACGTCCCAAACGTCCCAGATGTCCCATATGTCCCATATATCCCTAATGTCCCATGCGTCCTAGATGTCCCATATGTCCCTAATGTCCCAGGCGTCCTAAATGTCCAATATGTTCTTAACGTCCCAGACGGCCCAAACGTCCCAGATGTCCCATATGTCCCTAACGTCCCAAACGTCCCAGATGTCTCATATGTCCCATATGTCTCTAATGTCCCAAGCGTCCTAGATGTTTCATATGTCCCTAACGTCCCAGAGGTCCCAGCTGTCCCGTATGTCCCTAACGTCCCAGACGTCCCAGACGTCCTAGATGTCCCATATGTCCCTAACGTCCCAGCCATCCCAGATGTCCCATTAGTCCCAAATGTCCTTATGTCCCAGGAGTCCCATATGTCCCATATGTCCCTAATGTATCAGGCGTCCTAAATGTCACATATGTCGTTAGCGTCCCAGACGTCCCAGACGTCCTAGATGTATCATATTATGTCCTTAACGTCCCAGACGTCCAAGATGTCCCATATGACCCTAACGTCTCAGACGTCCCACATGTCCCATATGTCCCATATGTCCCATATGTCCCTAATGTCCCAGGCGTCCAAGATGTCCCATTTGTCCCATATGTCCCTAATGTCAAAAACGTGCTAAAGGTCCCATATGACCCTAACGTCCCAGAGGTCTCAGCTGTCCCATTAGTCCCAAATGTCCCTAATGTCCCAGGAGTCCCATATGTCCCATATGTCCCTAATGTATCAGGCGTCCTAAATGTCACATATGTCGTTAACGTCCCAGACGTCCCAGACGTCCTAGATGTATCATATTATGTTCTTAACGTCCCAGACGTCCAAGATGTCCTATATGTCCCTAACGTCTCAGACGTCCCACATGTCCCATATGTCCCATATGTCCCTAATGTCCCAGACGTGCCAGATGTCCCATATGTCCCATAATGTCCCTAATGTCCCAGGCGTTATAGATCATCCATATGACCCTAACGTCCCAGACGTCCTAAATGCCCCATATGTCCTTAACGTCACAGACGTCCCAGACGTCCTAGATGTCTTATATGTCCGTAACGTCCCAGACGTCCCAGATGTCCCATATGTCCCTAACGTCCCAGACGTCCCAGATGTCCCATATGTCCCATATGTCCATAATGTCCCAAACGTCCTAGATGTCCCATATGTCCCTAATGTCCCAGGCGTCCTAAATGTCCCATATGCCCTTAACGTCCCAGACGTCCCAAACGTCCTAGATGTCCTATATGTCCTTAACGTCCCAAACGTCCCAGATGTCCCATATGTCCCTAACGTCCAAAACGTCTCAAATGTCTCATATGTCCCATATGTCACTAATGTCCCAGGCGTCCTAGATGTTTCAAATGTCCCTAACGTCCCAGACGTCCCAGCTGTCCCGTATGTCCTAACGTCCCAGACGTCCCAGACGTCCTAGATGTCTCATATGTCTCTAACGTCCCAGATGTCCTAGATGTCCTACATGTCCCTAACGTCCCAGCCGTCCCAGATGTCCCATATGTCCCAAATGTCCCTAATGGCCCAGGAGTCCCATATGTCCCATATGTCCCTAATGTCCCAGGCGTCCTAAATGCTTCATATGTCCCTAACGTCCCAGACGTCCTAAATGTCCCATATGTCCCTAACGTCCCAGACGTCCCTGCTGTCCCGTATGTCCCCAACGTCCCAGACGTCCCAGGCGTCTTAGATGTCCCATATGTCCCTAACGACCCAGACGTCCCATATGTCCCTAACGTACCAGACGTCCCAGATGTCCCATATGTCCCATATGTCACATATGTCCCTAATGTCCCAGGCGTCCCATATGTCCCATATGTCCCATATGTCCCTAATGTCCCAGGCGTCCTAAATGTCTTATATGTCTTTAACGTCACAGACGTCCTAGATGTCCCATATGTCGTTAACGTTCCAGACGTCTCAGATGTCCCATATGTCCCACATGTCCCTAATGTCCCTAGCGTCCTAGATGTTCCATATGTCCCTAACGTCCCAGACGTCCTAAATGTCTCATATGTCTCTAACATCCCAGACATCCCAGCTGTCCCGTATGTCCCTAACGTCCCAGACGTCCCAGATGTCGCATATGTCCCATATGTCCCTAATGTTCCAGGCGTTATAGATCATCCATATGACCCTAACGTCCCAGACGTCCTAAATGCCCCATATGTCCTTAACGTCCCAGACGTCCCAGACGTCCTATATGTCTTATATGTCCTTAACGTCCCAGACGTCCCAGATGTCCCATATGTCCCTAAAGTCCCAAACGTCGCAGATGTCTCATATGTCCCATATATCCCTAATGTTCCAGGCGTCCTAGATGTCCCATATGTCCCTAATGTCCAAGGCGTCCTAAATGTTCCATTTGTCCTTAACGTCCCAGACGTCCCAAACGTCCCAGATGTCCCATATGTCCCATATATCCCTAATGTCCCATGCGTCCTAGATGTCCCATATGTCCCTAATGTCCCAGGCGTCCTAAATGTCCAATATGTTCTTAACGTCCCAGACGGCCCAAACGTCCCAGATGTCCCATATGTCCCTAACGTCCCAAACGTCCCAGATGTCTCATATGTCCCATATGTCTCTAATGTCCCAAGCGTCCTAGATGTTTCATATGTCCCTAACGTCCCAGAGGTCCCAGCTGTCCCGTATGTCCCTAACGTCCCAGACGTCCCAGACGTCCTAGATGTCCCATATGTCCCTAACGTCCCAGCCATCCCAGATGTCCCATTAGTCCCAAATGTCCTTATGTCCCAGGAGTCCCATATGTCCCATATGTCCCTAATGTATCAGGCGTCCTAAATGTCACATATGTCGTTAGCGTCCCAGACGTCCCAGACGTCCTAGATGTATCATATTATGTCCTTAACGTCCCAGACGTCCAAGATGTCCCATATGACCCTAACGTCTCAGACGTCCCACATGTCCCATATGTCCCATATGTCCCATATGTCCCTAATGTCCCAGGCGTCCAAGATGTCCCATATGTCCCATATGTCCCTAATGTCAAAAACGTGCTAAAGGTCCCATATGACCCTAACGTCCCAGAGGTCGCAGCTGTCCCGTATGTCCCTAACGTCCCAGACGTCAAAGACGTCCCAGATGTCCCATTTGGTCTATATGTCCCTAATGTCCCAGGCGTCGCAGATGTCCCATATGTCCCATATGTTCCTAATGTCCCAGGCGTCCTAAATGTCCATATGTCTTTAACCTCCCGACGTCCCAGGCGTCCTAGATGTCCCATATGTCCGTAACGTCCCAGACGTCCCAGATGTCCAATATGTCCCTAACGTCCCAGACGTCTCAGATGTTTAATATGTCCCATATGTCCCTAATGTCCCAGGCGTCCTGGATGTTCCATATGTCCCTAACGTCCCAGAAATCCTAAATGTCCTATATGTCCCTAACGTCCCAGACGTCCCAGATGTCCAATATGTCCCTAACGTCCCAGACGACTCAGATGTCCCATATGTCCCATATGTCCCTAATGTCCCAGGCGTCCTAGATGTTCCATATGTCCCTAACGTCCCAGACATCTTAAGTGTCGCATATGTCCCTAACGTCCCAGGCGTCCCAGATGTCTCATATGTCCCATATGTCCCTAATGTACCAGGCGTTCTAAATGTCCCATATGTCCTTAACGTCCCAGACGTCCTAGATGTCCTATATGTCCTTAACGTCCCAGACGTCCCAGATGTCCCATATGTTCCTAACGTCCCAGACGTCCAAATGTCCCTAATGTCCCATACGTCTCGAATGTCCCAGACGACCTAGATGTCCCTATCGTCCCAGACGTCACAGACGTCCTAGATGTCCCATATGTCCCTAACGTCGCAGACGTCCTAGATGTCCTGTATGTCCCTAACGTCCCAGACGTCCTAGATGCCCTATATGTCCCTAACGTCCCAGACGTCCCAGACTTCCTAGATGTCCTACATGTCCCTAACGTCCCAGACGTCCCAGATGTTCCATATGTCCCTAACGTCCCAGACGTCCTAGATGTCTCATATGTCCCATATATCCCTAATGTTCCAGGCGTCCTAGATGTCCCATATGTCCCTAATGTCCCAGGCGTCCTAAATGTCCCCTTTGTCCTTGACGTCCCAGACGTCCCAAACGTCCCAGATGTCCCATATGTCCCATATATCCCTAATGTCCCAGGCGTCCTAGATGTCCCATATGTCCCTAATGTCCCAGGCGTCCTAAATGTCCCATATGTCCTTAACGTCCCTGACGTCCCAAACTTCCGAGATGTCCCATATGTCCCTAACGTCCCAAACGTCCCAGATGTCTCATATGTCCCATATTTCTCTAATGTCCCAGGCGTCCTAGATGTTTCATATGTCCCTAATGTCCCAGGCGTCCTAAATGTCCCATTTGTCCTTAACGTCCCAGACGTCCCAAACGTCCCAGATGTCCCATATGTCCCATATATCCCTAATGTCCCAGGCGTCCTAGATGTCCCATATGTCCCTAATGTCCCAGGCGTCCTAAATGTCCCATATGTCCTTAACGTCCCAGACGTCCCAAACGTCCCAGATGTCCCATATGTCCCTAACGTCCCAAACGTCCCAGATGTCTCATATGTCCCATATGTCTCTAATGTCCCAGGCGTCCTAGATGTTTCATAATTATGTCCCTAACGTCCCAGAGGTCCCAGCTGTCCCGTGTGTCCCTAACGTCCCAGACGTCCCAGACGTCCTAGATGTCCCATATGTCCTTAACGTCCCAGCCATCCCAGATGTCCCACTAGTCCCAAATGTCCCTAATGTCCCAGGAGTCCCATATGTCCCTAATGTATCAGGCGTCCTAAATGTCACATATGTCGTTAACGTCCCAGACGTCCCAGACGTCCTAGATGTATCATATTATGTCCTTAACGTCCCAGACGTCCAAGATGTCCTATATGTCCCTAACGTCTCAGACGTCCCACATGTCCCATATGTCCCATATGTCCCTAATGTCCCAGACGTCCCAGATGTCCCATATGTCCCATATGTCCCTAATGTCAAAAACGTGCTAAAGGTCCCATATGACCCTAACGTCCCAGAGGTCCCAGCTGTCCCATTAGTCACAAATGTCCCTAATGTCCCAGGAGTCCCATATGTCCCATATGTCCCTAATGTATCAAGCGTCCTAAATGTCACATATGTCGTTAACGTCCCAGACGTCCCAGACGTCCTAGATGTATCATACTATGTCCTTAACGTCCCAGACGTCCAAGATGTCCTATATGTCCCTAACGACTCAGACGTCCCACATGTCCCATATGTCCCATATGTCCCTAACGTCCCAGACGTCCCAGATGTCCCATATGTCCCATATGTCCCTAATGTCCCAGGCGTTATAGATCATCCATATGACCCTAACGTCCCAGACGTCCTAAATGCCCCATATGTCCATAACGTCACAGACGTCCCAGACGTCCTAGATGTCTTATATGTCCGTAACGTCCCAGACGTCCCAGATGTCCCATGTGTCCCTAACGTCCCAGACGTTCCAGATGTCCCATATGTCCCACATGTCCCTAATGTCCCAAACGTTCTAGATGTCCTATATGTCCCTAACGTCCCAGACGTCCCAGACGTCCCAGATGTCCCATATGTCCCATATGTCCCTAATGTCCCAGCCGTCCCTGATGTCCCATATGTCCCTTATGTGCCAGGCGACCTAAATGTCCCATATGTCAACGTCTTAGACGTTCCAGACGTCCTGGATGTCCCATATGTCCTTAACGTTCCCGACGTCCCAGATGTCCCATATGTCCCATATGTCCCTAATGTCCCAGTCGTCCCTGAGGTCCCATATGTCCCTAATGTCCCAGGCGTCCTAAATGCTTCATATGTCCCTAACGTCCCAGACGTCCTAAATGTCCCATATGTCCCTAACGTCCCAGACGTCTCTGCTGTCCCGTATGTCCCCAACGTCCCAGACGTCCCAGGCGTCTTAGATGTCCAATATGTCCCTAACGTCCCAGACGTCCCATATGTCGCTAACGTCCCAGACGTCCCAGATGTCCCATATGTCCCATATGTCACATATGTCCCTAATGTCCCAGGCGTCCCATATGTCCCATATGTCCCATATGTCCCTAATGTCCCAGGCGTCCTAAATGTCTTATATGTCCTTAACGTCCCAGACGTCCTAGATGTCCCATATGTCGTTAACGTCCCAGACGTCTCAGATGTCCCATATGTCCCTAACGTCCCAGACGTCCTAGATGTCCTATATGTCCTTAACGTCCCAGACGTCCCAGATGTCCCATATGTTCCTAACGTCCCAGACGTCCCAGATGTCCCTAACGTCCCATACGTCTCGAATGTCCCAGGCGTCCTAGATGTTCCATATGTCCCTAACGTCCCAGACGTCTTAAGTGTCGCATATGTCCCTAACGTCCCAGGCGTCCCAGATGTCTCATATGTCCCATATGTCCCTAATGTACCAGACGTTCTAAATGTCCCATATGTCCTTAACGTCCCAGACGTCCTAGATGTCCTATATGTCCTTAACGTCCCAGACGTCCCAGATGTCCCATATGTTCCTAACGTCCCAGACGTCCCAGATGTCCCTAATGTCCCATACGTCTCGAATGTCCCAGACGACCTAGATGTCCCTATCGTCCCAGACGTCACAGACGTCCTAGATGTCCCATATGTCCCTAACGTCCCAGACGTCCTAGATGTCCTATATGTCCCTAACGTCCCAGACGTCCTAGATGTCCCATATGTCCCTAACGACCCAGACGTCCTAGATGTCCTATATGTCCCTAACGTCCCAGACGTCCCAACCGTCTTAGATGTCCCACATGTCCCATATGTCCCTAAAGTTTCAGGCGTCCCAGATGTCCCATTTGCCCCATATGTCTCTAATGTACCAGGCGTTCTAAATGTCCCATATGTCCTTAACGTCTCAGACGTCCCAGACGTCCTAGATGTCCTATATGTCCTTAACGTCCCAGACGTCCGAGATGTCCCATATGTCGCTAACGTCCCAGACGTCCCAGATGTCCCTAATGTCCCATATGTCTCGAATTTCCCAGGCGTCCTAGATGTTCCATATGTCCCTAACGTCCCAGACGTCCTAAATGTCCCATATGTCCCTAATGTCCCAGGCGTCCTAAATGTCCCATATGTCCTTAAAGTCCCAGACGTCCCAGACGTCCTAGATGTCCCATATGTCCGTAACGTCCCAGACGTCCCAGATGTCCCATATGTGCCTAATGTCCCTGACGTCCCAGATGTAACATATGTTCTTAACGTCCCAGACGTCCCAGTCGTATCGTATGTCCTTAACGTCCCAGACGTCCCAGACGTCCTAGATGTCCCATATGTCCCTAACGTCCCAGACGTTCTAGATGTCCTATATGTCCCTAACGTCCCAGACGTCCCAGACGTCCCAGATGTCCCATATGTCCCATATGTCCCTAATGTCCCAGCCGTCCCTGATGTCCCATATGTCCCTTATGTCCCAGGCGACCTAAATGTCCCATATGTCAACGTCTTAGACGTTCCAGACGTCCTGGATGTCCCATATGTCCTTAACGTCCCCGACGTCCCAGATGTCCCATATGTCCCATATGTCCCTAATGTCCCAGTCGTCCCAGACGTCCCATATGTCGCTAACGTCCCAGACGTCCCAGATGTCCCATATGTCCCATATGTCACATATGTCCCTAATGTCCCAGGCGTCCCATATGTCCCATATGTCCCATATGTCCCTAATGTCCCAGGCGTCCTAAATGTCTTATATGTCCTTAACGTCCCAGACGTCCCAGCTGTCCCGTATGTCCCTAACGTCCCAGACGTCCCAGATGTCGCATATGTCCCATATGTCCCTAATGTCCCAGACGTTATAGATCATCCATATGACCCTAACGTCCCAGACGTCCTAAATGCCCCATATGTCCTTAACGTCCCAGACGTCCCAGACGTCCTATATGTCTTATATGTCCTTAACGTCCCAGACGGCCCAGATGTCCCATATGTCCCTAAAGTCCCAGACGTCTCAGATGTCTCATATGTCCCATATATCCCTAATGTCCCAGGCGTCCTAGATGCCCCATATGTCCCTAATGTCCCAGCCGTCCTAAATGTCCCATATGTCCTTAACGTCCCAGACGTCCCAAACGTCCTAGATGTCCCATATGTCCTTAACGTCCCAAACGTCCCAGATGTCTCATATGTCCCATATATCCCCAATGTTCCAGGCGTCCTAGATGTCCCATATGTCCCTAATGTCCCAGGCGTCCTAATGTCCCATTTGTCCTTAACGTCCCAGACGTCCCAAACGTCCCAGATGTCCCATATGTCCCATATATCCCTAATGTCCCAGGCGTCCTCGATGTCCCATATGTCCCTAATGACCCAGGCGTCCTAAATGTCCCATATGTCCTTAACGTCCCAGACGTCCCAAACGTCCCAGATGTCCCATATGTCCCTAACGTCCCAAACGTCCCAGATTGTCTCATATGTCCCATATGTCTCTAATGTCCCAGGCGTCCTAGATGTTTCATATGTCCCTAACGTCCCAGAGGTCCCAGCTGTCCCGTATGCCCCTAACGTCCCAGACGTCCCAGACGTCCTAGGAGTCCCATATGTCCCTAACGTCCCAGCCATCCCAGATGTCCCATTAGTCCCAAATGTCTCTAATGTCCCAGGAGTCCCATATGTCCCATATGTCCCTAATGTATCAGGCGTCCTAAATGTCACATATGTCGTTAACGTCCCAGACGTCCCAGACGTCCTAGATGTATCATATTATGTCCTTAACGTCCCAGACGTCCAAGATGTCCCATATTTCCCTAACATCTCAGACGTCCCACATGTCCCAATGTTCCATGTGCCCCTAATGTCCCAGGCGTCCCAGATGTCCAATATGTTCCATATGTCCCTAATGTCAAAAACGTGCTAAAGGTCCCATATGACCCTAACGTCCCAGAGGTCCCTGCTGTCCCGTATGTCCCTAACGTCCCAGACGTCAAAGACGTCCCAGATGTCCCATTCGGTCTATATGTCCCTAATGTCCCAGGTGTCGCAGATGTCCCATATGTCCCATATGTTCCTAATGTCCCAGGCGTCCTAAATGTCCATATGTCCTTAACCTCCCGACGTCCCAGGCGTCCTAGATGTCCCATATGTCCTTAACGTCCCAGACGTCCCAGATGTCCAATATGTCCCTAACGTCCCAGACGTCTCAGATGTCCCATATGTCCCTAATGTCCCAGGCGTCCTAGATGTTCCATATGTCCCTAACGTCCCAGAAATCCTAAATGTTCTATATGTCGCTAACGTTCCAGACGTCCCAGCTGTCCCGTATGTCCCTAACGTCCCAGACGTCCCAGATGTCCAATATGTCCCTAACGTCCCAGACGTCTCAGATGTCCCATATGTCCCATATGTCCCTATTGTCCCAGGCGTCCTAGATGTTCCATATGTCCCTAACGTCCCAGAAATTCTAAATGTCCTATATGTTCTTAACGTCCCAGACGTCCCAGATGTCCAATATGTCCCTAACGTCCCAGACGTCTCAGATGTCCCATATGTCCCATATGTCCCTAATGTCCCAGGCGTCCTAGATGTCCTATATGTCCCTAACGTCCCAGACGTCCCAGACGTCCCAGATGTCCCATATGTCCCATATGTCCCTTATGTCCCAGGCGTCCCAGATGTCTCATATGTCCCATATGTCTCTAATGTACCAGGCGTTCTAAATGTCCCATATGTCCTTAACGTCCCAGACGTCCTAGATGTCCTATATGTCCTTAACGTCCCAGACGTCCCAGATTTCCCATATGTTCCTAACGTCCCAGACGTCCCAGATGTCCCTAACGTCCCATACGTCTCGAATGTCCCAGGCGTCCTAGATGTTCCATATGTCCCTAACGTCCCAGACGTTTTAAGTGTCGCATATGTCCCTAACGTCCCAGGCGTCCCAGATGTCTCATACGTCCCATATGTCCCTAATGTACCAGGCGTTCTAAATGTCCCATATGTCCTTAACGTCCCAGACGTCCTAGATGTCCTATATGTCCTTAACGTCCCAGACGTCCCAGATGTCCCATATGTTCCTAACGTCCCAGACGTCCCAGATGTCCCTAATGTCCCATACGTCTCGAATGTCCCAGACGACCTTGATGTCCCTATTGTCCCAGACGTCACAGACGTCCTAGATGTCCCATATGTCCCTAACGTCCCAGACGTCCTAGATGTCCTATATGTCCCTAACGTCCCAGACGTCCTAGATGTCCTATATGTCCCTAACGTCCCAGACGTCCCAGACTTCCTAGATGTCCTATATGTCCCTAACGTCCCAGACGTCCCAGATGTCCTATATGTCCCTAACGTCCCAGACGTCCTAGATGTCCCATATGTCCCTAACGTCCCAGACGTCCTAGATGTCCTATATGTCCCTAACGTCCCAGACGTCCTAGATGTCCTATATGTCCTTAACGTCCCAGACGTCCCAGACGTCCTAGATGTCCCATATGTCCCTAACGTCCCAGACGTCCTAGATGCCCTATATGTCCCTAACGTCCCAGACCTCTCAGATGTCCCATATGTCCCTAACGTCCCATACGTCCCAGATGTCCCATATGTCCCTAACGTCCCAGACGTCCTCGATGTCACATATATCCCTAACGTCCCAGACGTCCCAGATGTTCCATATGTCCCTAACGTTACAGATGTCCCAAATTTGCCATATGTCCCTAATTTCCCTAATGTCCCAGACGTCCCAAATATCCCATATGTCCCTAACGTCCCAGACGTCCTAGATGTCCCATATGTCCCTAACGTCTTAGACGTCCTAGATGTCCCATACGTCCTTAACGTCCCAGACGTCCCAGATGCCCCATATTTCCCTAACGTCCCAGACGTCCCAGATGTCCCATATGTCCCATATGTCCCATTTGTCCTAGGCGTCCCAGATGTCCCATATGTCCCATATATCCCTATTGTACCAGGCGTCCTAAATGTCCCATATGTCCTTAACGTCCCAGACGTCCCAGACGTCCTAGATGTCCCACATGTTCTTAACGTCCCAGACGTCCCTGCTGTCCCGTATGTCCCTAACGTCCCAGACGTCCCAAGCGTCCTAGATGTCCCATATGTCCCTAACGTCCCAGACATCCCAGATGTCCCATATGTCCCATATGCCCCTAATGTCTCAGACGTCCTAGATGTCCCATATGTCCCTAACGTCCTAGACGTCCTAGATGTCTCATACGTCCTTAACGTCCCAGACGTCCCTGATGTCCCTAACGTCCCATACGTCTCGAATGTCCCAGGCGTCCTAGAAGTTCCATATGTCCCTAACGTCCCAGACGTCTTAAGTGTCGCATATGTCCCTAACGTCCCAGGCGTCCCAGATGTCTCATATGTCCCATATGTCCCTAATGTACCAGGCGTTCTAAATGTCCCATATGTTCTTAACGTCCCAGACGTCCTAGATGTCCTATATGTCCTTAACGTCCCAGACGTCCCAGATGTCCCATATGTTCCTAACGTCCCAGACGTCCCAGATGTCCCTAATGTCCCATACGTCTCGAATGTCCCAGACGACCTAGATGTCCCTATCGTCCCAGACGTCACAGACGTCCTAGATGTCCATATGTCCCTAACGTCCCAGACGTCCTAGATGTCCTATATGTCCCTAACGTCCCAGACGTCCTAGATGACCTATATGTCCCTAACGTCCCAGACGTGCCAGACTTCCTAGATGTCCTATATGTCCCTAACGTCCCAGACGTCCCAGATGTCCCATATGTCCCTAACGTCCCAGACGTCCTAGATGTCCCATATGTCCCTAACGTCCCAGACGTCCTAGATGTCCTATATGTCCCTAACGTCCCAGACGTCCTAGATGTCCTATATGTCCTTAACGTCCCAGACGTCCCAGACGTCCTAGATGTCCCATATGTCCCTAACGTCCCAGACGTCCTAGATGTCCTATATGTCCCTAACGTCCCAGACGTCCCAGATGTCCCATATGTCCATAACGTCCCATACGTCCCAGATGTCCCATATGTCCCTAACGTCCCAGACGTCCTAGATGTCCCATATATCCCTAACTTCCCAGACGTCCCAGATGTTCCATATGTCCCTAACGTTACAGATGTCCCAAATTTGCCATATGTCCCTAATTTCCCTAATGTCCCAGACGTCCCAAATATCCCATATGTCCCTAACGTCCCAGACGTCCTAGATGTCCCATATGTCCCTAACGTCTTAGACGTCCTAGATGTCCCATACGTCCTTAACGTCCCAGACGTCCCAGATGCCCCATATTTCCCTAACATCCCAGACGTCCCAGATGTCCCATATGTCCCATATGTCCCATTTGTCCTAGGCGTCCCAGATGTCCCATATGTCCCATATATCCCTATTGTACCAGGCGTCCTAAATGTCCCATATGTCCTTAACGTCCCAGACGTCCCAGACGTCCTAGATGTCCCACATGTCCTTAACGTCCCAGACGTCCCTGCTGTCCCGTATGTCCCTAACGTCCCAGACGTCCCAAGCGTCCTAGATGTCCCATATGTCCCTAACTTCCCAGACATCCCAGATGTCCCATATGTCCCATATGCCCCTAATGTCTCAGACGTCCTAGATGTCCCATATGTTTCTAACGTCCCAGACGTCCCAGATGTCCCATATGTCCCTAACGTCCTAGACGTCCTAGATGTCTCATACGTCCTTAACGTCCCAGACGTCCCTGATGCCCTATATGTGCCTAACGTCCCAGACGTACCAGATATCCTATACGTCCCATACGTCCCTAACGTCCCAAACGTCCCAGACGTCCCAGATGCCACATATGTCCCATATGTCCCTAATGTCCCCGGCGTCCTAGATGTTCCATATGTCCCTAACGTCCCAGACGTCCCAGACGTCCTAGATGTCCCATATGTAGTTAACGTCCCAGACGTCCTAGATGTCCTACATGTCCCTAACGTCCCAGACGTCCAAGATGTCCCATATGTCCCTAATGTCCCAGGCGTCCCAGATGTCCCAAATGCCCTATATGTTCCTACTGTCCCAGGCGTCCTAAATGTCTTATATGTCCTTAACGTCCCAGACGTCCCAGACGTACTAGATGTCTCATATGTCCTTAACGTCTCAGACGTCTCAGATGTCCCATATGTCCCATATGTCCCTAATGTCCCAGGCGTCATAAATGTCCCATATGTCCTTAAAGTCCCAGACGTCCCAGACGTCCTAGATGTCCCACATGTGCTTAACGTCCCAGACGTCCCAGATGTCCCATATGTCCCTAACGTATCTGACGTCCCAGATGTCTCATATGTCCCATATATCCCTAATGTTCCAGGCGTCCTAGATGTCCCATATGTCCCTAATGTCCCAGGCGTCCTAAATGTCCCATTTGTCCTTAACGTCCCAGGCGTCCCAAACGTCCCAAATGTCCCATATGTCCCATATATCCCTAATGTCCCAGGCGTCCTAGATGTCCCATATGTCCCTAATGTCTCAGGCGTCCTAAATGTCCCATATGTCCTTAACGTCCCAGACGTCCCAAACGTCCCAGATGTCCCATATGTCCCTAACGTCCCAAACGTCCCAGATGTCTCATATGTCCCATATGTCTCTAATGTCCCAGGCGTCTTAGATGTTTCATATGTCCCTAACGTCCCAGAGGTCCAGCTGTCCCGTATGTCCCTAACGTCCCAGACGTCCCAGACGTCCTAGATGTCCCATATGTCCCTAACGTCCCAGCCATCCCAGATGTCCCATTAGTCCCAAATGTCCCTAATGTGTCAGGAGTCCCATATGTCCCATATGTCTCTAATGTTTCAGGTGTCCTAAATAATGTCACATATGTCGTTAACGTCCCAGACGTCCCAGACGTCCTAGATGTATCATATTATGTCCTTAACGTCCCAGACGTCCAAGATGTCCCATATGTCCCTAACGTCTCAGACGTACCACATGTCCCATATGTCCCATATGTCCCTAATGTCCCAGGCGTCCCAGATGTCCCATATGTCCCATATGTCCCTAATGTCAAAAACGTGCTAAAGGTCCCATATGACCCTAACGTCCCAGAGGTCCCAGCTGTCCCGTATGTCCCTAACGTCCCAGACGTCAAAGACGTCCCAGATGTCCCATTTGGTCTATATGTCCCTAATGTCCCAGGCGTCGCAAATGTGCCATATGTCCCATATGTTCCTAATGTCCCAGGCGTCCTAAATGTCCATATGTCCTTAACCTCCCAGACGTCCCAGGCGTCCTAGATGTCCCATATGTCCTTAACGTCCCAGACGTCCCAGATGTCCAATATGTCCCTAACATCCCAGACGTCTCAGATGTCCCATATGTCCCATATGTCCCTAATGTCCCAGGCGTCCTAGATGTTCCATATGTCCCTAACGTCCCAGAAATCCTAAAGGTCCTATATGTCCCTAACGTCCCAGACGTCCCAGCTGTCCCGTATGTCCCTAACGTCCCAGACGTCCCAGATGTCCTAGATGTCTCAGGCGTCCCAGATGTCTCATATGTCCCATATTTCCCTAATGTACCAGGCGTTCTAAATGTCCCATATGTCCTTAACGTCCCAGACGTCCTAGATGTCCTATATGTCCTTAACGACCCAGACGTCCCAGATGTCCCATATGTTCCTAACGTCCCAGACGTCCCAGATGTCCCTAATGTCCCATACGTCTTGAATGTCCCAGGCGTCCTAGATGTCCCATATTTCCCTAACGTCCCAAACGTCCCAGATGTCCCATATGTCCCATATATTCCTAATGTACCAGGCGTCCTAAATGTCCCATATGTTTTTAACGTCCCAGACGTCCCAGACGTCCCTGCTGTCCCGTATGTTCCTAACGCCCCAGACGTCCCAAGCGTCCTAGATGTCCTATATGTCCCTGAAGTCCCAGACGTCCCAGACGTCTCATATGTCCCATATGCCCCTAATGTCTCAGACGTCCCAGATGTCCCATTTGTTTCTAACGTCCTAGACGTCCTAGATGTCTCATACGTCCTTAACGTCCCAGACGTCCATGATGCCCTATATGTGGCTAACGTCCCAGTCGTACCAGATGTCCCATACGTTCCATACGTCCCTAACGTCCCAGACGTCCTAGATGTCCCATATGTCTTTAACGTCCCAGACGTCCTAGATGTCCTACATGTCCCTAACGTCCCATACGTCCCAGATGTCCCATATGTCCCTAATGTCCCAGGCGTCCCAGATGTACCATATGCCCTATATGTCCCTAATGTCCCAAGCATCCTAAATGTCTTATACGTCCTTAACGTCCCACACGTCCCAGACGTACTAGATGTCCCATATGTCCTTAACGTCTCAGACGTCTCAGATGTCCCATATGTCCCATATGTCCCTAATTTCCCAGGCGTCCTAAATGTACCATCTGTCCTTAAAGTCCCAGACGTCCCAGACCTCCTAGATGTCTCATATGTCCTTAACGTTCCAGACGGCCCAGATGTGCCATATGTCCCTAACGTCCCAAGCGTCCTAGATGTGCCATATGTCCCTAACGTCCCAGACGTCCCAGCTGTCCCGTATGTCCCTAACGTCCCAGACGTCCCAGACGTCCTAGATGTCCCATATGTCCCTAACGTCCCAGACGTCCTAGATGTCCTATATGTCCCTAACGTCCCAGACGTCCCAGACGTCCCAAATGTCCCATATGTCCCATATGTCCCTAATGTCCCAGGCGTCCCATATGTCCCATATGTCCCTAATGTCCCAAGCGTCCTAGATGTGCCATATGTCCCTAACGTCCCAGACGTCCCAGCTGTTCCGTATGTCCCTAACGTCCCAGACGTCCTAGATGTCCTATATGTCCCTAACGTCCCAGACGTCCCAGACGTCCCAAATGTCCCATATGTCCCATATGTCCCTAATGTCCCAGGCGTCCCTGATGTCCCATATGTCCCTAATGTCCCAGGCGACCTAAATGTCCCATATGTCAACGTCCCAGACGTTCCAGACGTCCTAGATGTCCCATATGTCCTTAACGTCCCCGACGTCCCAGATGTCCCATATGTCCCTAATGTCCCAGGCGTGATAAATGTTTAATATGTCCTTAACGTCCCAGACGTCCCAGGCGTCTTAGATGTCCCATATGTCCCTAACGTCCCAGACGTCCCAGGTGTCCCAAATGCCCTATATGTTCCTACTGTCCCAGGCGTCCTAAATGTCTTATATGTCCTTAACGTCCCAGACGTCCCAGACGTACTAGATGTCCCATATGTCCTTAACGTCTCAGACGTCTCAGATGTCCCATATGTCCCATATGTCCCTAATGTCCCAGGCGTCATAAATGTCCCATATGTCCTTAAAGTCCCAGACGTTCCAGACGTCCTAGATGTCCCATATGTGCTTAACGTCCCAGACGTCCCAGATGTCCCATATGTCCCTAACGTATCTGACGTCCCAGATGTCTCATATGTCCCATATATCCCTAATGTTACAGGCGTCCTAGATGTCCCATATGTCCCTAATGTCCCAGGCGTCCTAAATGTCCCATTTGTCCTTAACGTCTCAGGCGTCCCAAACGTCCCAAATGTCCCATATGTCCCATATATCCCTAATGTCCCAGGCGTCCTAGATGTCCCATATGTCCCTAATGTCCCAGGCGTCCTAAATGTCCCATATGTCCTTAACGTCCCAGACGTCCCAAACGTCCCAGATGTCCCATATGTCCCTAACGTCCCAAACGTCCCAGATGTCTCATATGTCCCATATGTCTCTAATGTCCCAGGCGTCTTAGATGTTTCATATGTCCCTAACGTCCCAGAGGTCCCAGCTGTCCCGTATGTCCTTAACGTCCCAGACGTCCCAGACGTCCTAGATGTCCCATATGTCCCTGACGTCCCAGCCATCCCAGATGTCCCATTAGTCCCAAATGTCCCTAATGTCCCAGGAGTCCCATATGTCCCATATGTCTCTAATGTTTCAGGCGTCCTAAATGTCACATATGTCGTTAACGTCCCAGACGTCCCAGACGTCCTAGATGTATCATATTATGTCCTTAACGTCCCAGACGTCCAAGATGTCCCATATGTCCCTAACGTCTCAGACGTCCCACATGTCCCATATGTCCCATATGTCCCTAATGTCCCAGGCGTCCCAGATGTCCCATATGTCCCATATGTCCCTAATGTCAAAAACGTGCTAAAGGTCCCATATGACCCTAACGTCCCAGAGGTCCCAGCTGTCCCGTATGTCCCTAACGTCCCAGACGTCAAAGACGTCCCAGATGTCCCATTTGGTCTATATGTCCCTAATGTCCCAGGCGTCGCAAATGTGCCATATGTCCCATATGTTCCTAATGTCCCAGGCGTCCTAAATGTCCATATGTCCTTAACCTCCCAGACGTCCCAGGCGTCCTAGATGTCCCATATGTCCTTAACGTCCCAGACGTCCCAGATGTCCAATATGTCCCTAACATCCCAGACGTCTCAGATGTCCCATATGTCCCATATGTCCCTAATGTACCAGGCGTTCTAAATGTCCCATATGTCCTTAACGTCCCAGACGTCCTAGATGTCCTATATGTCCTTAACGTCCCAGACGTCCCAGATGTCCCATATGTTCCTAACGTCCCAGACGTCCCAGATGTCCCTAATGTCCCATACGTCTCGAATGTCCCAGGCGTCCTAGATGTCCCATATTTTCCTAACGTCCCAAACGTCCCAGATGTCCCATATCTCCCATATATTCCTAATGTACCAGGCGTCCTAAATGTCCCATATGTTTTTAACGTCCCAGACGTCCCAGACGTCCCTGCTGTCCCGTATGTCCCTAACGTCCCAGACGTCCCAAGCGTCCTAGATGTCCTATATGTCCCTGAAGTCCCAGACGTCCCAGACGTCTCATATGTCCCATATGCCCCTAATGTCTCAGACGTCCCAGATGTCCCAATTGTTTCTAACCTCCTAGACGTCCTAGATGTCTCATACGTCCTTAACGTCCCAGACGTCCATGATGCCCTATATGTGGCTAACGTCCCAGTCGTACCAGATGTCCCATACGTCCCTAACGTCCCAGACGTCCCAGACGTCCTAGATGTCCCATATGTCTTTAACGTCCCAGACGTCCTAGATGTCCTACATGTCCCTAACGTTCCATACGTCCCAGATGTCCCATATGTCCCTAATGTCCCAGGCGTCCCAGATGTACCATATGCCCTATATGTCCCTAATGTCCCAAGCGTCCTAAATGTCTTATAAGTCCTTAACGTCCCACACGTCCCAGACGTACTAGATGTCCCATATGTCCTTAACGTCTCAGACGTCTCAGATGTCCCATATGTCCCATATGTCCCTAATTTCCCAGGCGTCCTAAATGTACCATCTGTCCTTAAAGTCCCAGACGTCCCAGACTTCCTAGATGTCTCATATGTCCTTAACGTTCCAGACGGCCCAGATGTCCCATATGTCCCTAACGTCCCAAGCGTCCTAGATGTGCCATATGTCCCTAACGTCCCAGACGTCCCAGCTGTCCCGTATGTCCCTAACGTCCCAGACGTCCCAGACGTCCTAGATGTCCTATATGTCCCTAACGTCCCAGACGTCCCAGACGTCCCAGATGTCCCATATGTCCTTAACGTCCCAGACGTCCCTGCTGTCCCGTATGTCCTTAACGTCCCAGACGTCCCAGGCGTCTTAAATGTCCCATATGTCCCTAACGTCCCAGACGTCCCACGTGTCCCATATGTCGCTAACGTCCCAGACGTCCCAGATGTCCCATATGTCCCATATGTCCCTAATGTCCCAGGCGTCTCAGATGTCCCATATGTCCCATATGTCCCTAATGTCCCAGGCGTCCTAAATGTACCATATGCCGTTAACGTCCCAGACGACCCAGACGTCCTAGATGTCCCATATGTCCCTAACCTCCCAGACGTCCCAGATGTCCCATATGTCCCACATGTCCCTAATGTCCCAGGCGTCCTAGATGTTCCATATGTCTCTAACATCCCAGACGTCCCAGCTGTCCCGTATGTCCCTAACGTCCCAGACGTCCCAGATGTCCCATATGTCCCATATGTCCCTAATGTTCCAGGCGTTATATATAATCCATATGACCCTAACGTCCCAGACGTCCTAAATGCCCCATATGTCCTTAACGTCACAGACGTCCAGGCGTCCTAGATGTCTTATATGTCCGTAACGTCCCAGACGTCCCAGATGTCCCATATGTCCCTAACGTCCCAGACGTCCCAAATGTCCCATATGTCCCATATGTCCCTAATGTCCCAAACGTCCTAGATGTCCCATATGTCCCTAATGTTCCAGGCGTCCTAAATGTCACATATGCCCTTAACGTCCCAGACGTCCCAAACGTCCTAGATGTCCTATATGTCCTTAACGTCCCAAACGTCCCAGATGTCCCATATGTCCCTAACGTCCAAAACGTCTCAGATGTCTCATATGTCCCATATGTCTCTAATGTCCCAGGCGTCCTAGATGTTCCAAATGTCCCTAACGTCCCAGACGTCCCAGCTGTCCCGTATGTCCTAACGTCCCAGACGTCCCAGACGTCCTAGATGTCTCATATGTCCCTAACGTCCCAGAAGCAGCACTTTTAACGTTTCGGTTGCCGTTAGGCTATTATACACAGCTAGCTAAGTTTATAGGTGTTCAGAACCCTTAAATTGCACTCTAACAAAAACAAAATAACGAATTATTTGAATACAGAATGTTTGAATTTTTGTTTCCATTGGATCCGTATTGAAACACACTAAAGCGTGCCTAGAAGCCTTCGTAAGTGCTAATATGAGGTTTTCATCCAGTTCGAATGCAATACGTGACACTGAGAGATGCTTTTGGTGTACTTATTATACATGTAAGCAGCACTTTTAGCGTTTCGGTTGTAGTTAGGCTATTATACACAGCTAGCTATGTTTATAGGTGTTCAGAACCTTTAAATTACTCTCTAACATAAACAAAATAAAGAATTATTTGAAAACAGAATGTTTTAATTTTTCTTTCGATTGGACTCATATTGAATCACAGCTAAGCGTGCCTAGAAGCCTTCGTAAGTGCCAATATGAAGTTTTCAACCAGTTTGAATGCAATATGTGACGTTGCGTGATGCTTTTGGTGTAGTTATTATTCATTTAAGCAGTACTTTTAGCGTTTCGGTTACAGTTAAGCTATTATATACAGCTAGCTATGTTTATAGGTGTTCAGAACCTTTAAATTACTCTCTAACATAAACAAAATAAAGAATTATTTGAAAACAGAATGTTTTAATTTTTCTTTCGATTGGACTCATATTGAATCACAGCTAAGCGTGCCTAGAAACCTTCGTAAGTGCTAATATGAGGTTTTCAGCCATTTTGAATGCAATATGTGACGTTGCGAGGTGCTTTTGGTGTACTTATTATTTATTTAAGCAGCACTTTTAGCGTTTCGGTTGCAGTTAGGCTATTATACACAGCTAGATAGGTTTATAGGTGTTCAGAATCCTTAAATTGCTCTCTAACTTAAACAAAATAACGAATTATATGAATACAGAATGTTTGAATTTTTGTTTCGATTGGATTCATATTGAATCACACCTAAGCGTGCCTAGAAGCCTTCGTAAGTGCTAATATGAGGTTTTCATCCAGTTTTAATCCAATATGTGACGTTACGAGATGCTTTTGGTGTACTTATTATTCGTTTAAGAAGCACTTTTAGCGTATAGGTTGTAGTTAGTCTATTATACACAGCTAGCTATGTTTATAGGTGTTGGATTCATATTGAATCACACCTAAGCGTGCCTAGAAGCCTTCGTAAGTGCTAATGTGAGGTTTTCAACCAGTTTTAATGCAATATGTGACGTTACGGGATGCTTTTGGTGTACTTTTTATTTATTTAAGCAGCACTTTTAGCGTTTCGGTTGCAGTTAGGCTATTATACACTGCTAGCTAAGTTTATAGGTGTTCTGAACCCTTAAATTGATTTCTAACATAAACAAAATAACGAATTATTTAAATACAGAATGTTTGAATTTTTCTTTCGATTGGATTCATATTGAATCACACCTAAACGTGCCTAGAAGCCTTCGTAAGTTCCAATATGAAATTTTCAACCAGGTTGAATGCAATATGTGACGTTGCGTGCTGCTTTTGGTGTACTTATTATTCATTTAAGCAGCACTTTTAGCGTTTCGGTTACAGTTAAGCTATTATACACAGCTAGCTATGGTTATAGGTGTTCAGAACCCTTAAATTGCCCTCTAACATAAACAAAATAACAATTTTATGGAATACAGAATGTTTGAATATTTCTTTCGTTTGGATTCATTTTGAATCACACCTAAGCGTGCCTAGAAACCTTCGAAGTGCTAATATGAGGTTTTCAGCCATTTTGAATGCAATATGTGACGTTGCGAGGTGCTTTTGGTGTACTTATTATTCATTTAAGCAGCACTTTTAGCGTTTCGGTTACAGTTAAGCTATTATACACAGCTAGCTATGGTTATAGGTGTTCAGAACCCTTAAATTGCCCTCTAACATAAACAAAATAACAATTTTATGGAATACAGAATGTTTGAATGTTTCTTTCGATTGAATTCATATTGAATCACATCTAAGCGTGCCTAGAAGATTTCCTAAGTGCTAATATGAGGTTTTCTTGCAGTTTCAATGCAATATGTGACGTTGCGAGACGCTTTCGTTGTACTAATTATCTATTTAAGCAGCACTTTTAGCGTTTCGGTTGCAGTTAGGCTATTATACACAGCTAGCTATGTTTATAGGTGTTCAGAACCCTTAAATTGCCCTCTAACATAAACAAAATAACGAATTATTTGAATACAGATTGTTTGAAATTTTGTTTCGATTGGATTCATATTGAAACACACCTAAGCGTGCCTAGAAGCCTTCGTAAGCGCTAATATGAAGTTTTCATCCAGTTTAAATGCAATATGTGACACTGTGCGACATTTTCGGTGTACTAATTATTTATTTAAGCAGAACTTTTAGCGTTTCGGTTGCAGTTAGGCTATTATACACAGCTAGCTATGTTTATAGGTGTTCAGAACCCTTAAATTACTCTCTAACATAAACAAAATAACGATTTCATTGAATACAGAATGTTTGAATATTTTTTTCGATTGGATTCATTTTGAATCACACCTAAGCGTGCCTAGAAACCTTCGTAAGTGCTAATATGAGGTTTTCAGCCATTTTGAATGCAATATGTGACGTTGCGAGGTGCTTTTGGTGTACTTATTATTTATTTAAACAGCACTTTTAGCGTTTCGGTTGCAGTTAGGCTATTATACACAGCTAGCTAGGTTTATAGGTGTTCAGAATCCTTAAATTGCACTCTAACTTAAACAAAATAACGAGTTATATGAATACAGAATGTTTGAATTTTTGTTTCGATTGGATTCATATTGAATCACACCTAAGCGTGCCTAGAAGCCTTCGTAAGTGACAATATGAAATTTTCAACCAGTTTGAATGCAATATGTGACGTTGCGTGATGCTTTTGGTGTAGTTATTATTCATTTAAGCAGCTCTTTTAGCGTTTCGGTTACAGTTAAGCTATTATACACAGCTAGCTATGGTTATAGGTGTTCAGAACCCTTAAATTGCTCTCTAACATAAACAAAATAACGAGTTATTTAAATACAGAATGTTTGAATTTTTCTTTCGATTGGATTCATATTGAATCACACCTAAGCGTGCCTAGAAGCCTTCGTAAGTGCCAGTATGAAATTTTCAACCAGTTTGAATGCAATATGTGACGTTGCGTGATGCTTTTGGTGTAGTTATTATTCATTTAAGCAGCACTTTTAGCGTTTCGGTTACAGTTAAGCTATTATACACAGATAGCTATGGTTATAGGTGTTCAGAACCCTTAAATTGCCCTCTAACATAAAAAAAATAACAATTTCATTGAATACAGAATGTTTGAATATTTCTTTCGATTGGATTCATTTTGAATCACACCTAAGCGTGCCTAGAAACCTTCGAAGTGCTAATATGAGGTTTTCAGCCATTTTGAATGCTATATGTGACGTTGCGAGGTGCTTTTGGTGTACTTATTATTTATTTAAGCAGCACTTTTAGCGTTTCGTTTGCAGTTAGGCTATTATACACAGCTAGCTAAGTTTATAGGTGTTCAGAATCATTAAATTGCTCTCTATCTTAAACAAAATAACGAATTATTTGAATACAGAATGTTTGAATATTTCTTTCGAATGGATTCATTTTGAATCACACCTAAGCGTGCCTAGAAACCTTCGAAGTGCTAATATGAGGTTTTCAGCCATTTTGAATGCTATATGTGACGTTGCGAGGTGCTTTCGGTGTACTAATTGTCTATTTAAGCAGCGCTTTTAGCGTTTCGGTTGCAGTTAGGCTATTATACACAGCTAGCTAAGTTTATAGGTGTTCAGAATCATTAAATTGCTCTCTATCTTAAACAAAATAACGAATTATTTGAATACAGAATGTTTGAATTTTTCTTTCGATTGGATTCATATTGAATCACACCTAAGCGTGTCTAGAAGCCTTCGTAAGTGCCAATATGAAGTTATCAACCAGTTTGAATGCAATCTGTGACGTTGCGAGATGCTTTTGGTGTACTTGTTATCCGTTTGAGCAGCACTTTTAGCGTTTCGGTTACAGTTAAGCTATTATACACAGATAGCTATGGTTATAGGTGTTCAGAACCCTTAAATTGCCCTCTAACATAAACAAAATAACAATTTCATTGAATACAGAATGTTTGAATATTTCTTTCGATTGGATTCATTTGAATCACACCTAAGCGTGCCTAGAAACCTTCGAAGTGCTAATATGAGGTTTTCAGCCATTTTGAATGCTATATGTGACGTTGCGAGGTGCTTTTGGTGTACTTATTATTAATTTAAGCAGCACTTTTAGCGTTTCGTTTGCAGTTAGGCTATTATACACAGCTAGCTAGGTTTATATGCGTTTAGAGTTCTCAAATTGCTCTCTAACATAGCGTGCCTAGAAGCCTTCGTAAGTGCCAGTATGAAATTTTCAACCAGTTTGAATGCAATATGTGACGTTGCGTGATGCTTTTGGTGTAGTTATTATTCATTTAAGCAGCACTTTTAGCGTTTCGGTTACAGTTAAGCTATTATACACAGATAGCTATGGTTATAGGTGTTCAGAACCCTTAAATTGCCCTGTAACATAAACAAAATAACAATTTCATTGAATACAGAATGTTTGAATATTTCTTTCGATTGGATTCATTTTGAATCACACCTAAGCGTGCCTAGAAACCTTCGAAGTGCTAATATGAGGTTTTCAGCCATTTTGAATGCTATATGTGACGTTGCGAGGTGCTTTTGGTGTACTTATTATTTATTTAAGCAGCACTTTTAGCGTTTCGTTTGCAGTTAGGCTATTATACACAGCTAGCTAGGTTTATATGCGTTTAGAGTTCTCAAATTGCTCTCTAACATAGCGTGCTTAGAAGCCTTCGTAAGTGCTAATATTAGGTTTTCAACCAGTTTGAATGCAATATGTACGTTGCGAGATTCTTTTGGTGTACTTACTGTTCATTTAAGCAACACTTCTAGCGTTTCGGTTGCAGTTAGGCCATTATTCACAGCTAGCCATGTTTATATGCGTTTAGAGTTCTCAAATTGCTCTCTAACATAGCGTGCCTAGAAGCCTTCGTAAGTGCTAATATGAGGTTTTCAACCAGTTTTAATGCAATATGTGACGTTGCGAGACGCTTTCGGTGTACTAATTGTCTATTTAAGCAGCGCTTTTAGCGTTTCGGTTGCAGTTAGGCTATTATACACAGCTAGCTAAGTTTATAGGTGTTCAGAATCATTAAATTGCTCTCTATCTTAAACAAAATAACGAATTATTTGAATACAGAATGTTTGAATTTTTCTTTCGATTGGATTCATATTGAATCACACCTAAGCGTGCCTAGAAGCCTTCGTAAGTGCCAATATGAAGTTATCAACCAGTTTGAATGCAATCTGTGACGTTGCGAGATGCTTTTGGTGTACTTGTTATCCGTTTGAGCAGCACTTTTAGCGTTTCGGTTACAGTTAAGCTATTATACACAGATAGCTATGGTTATAGGTGTTCAGAACCCTTAAATTGCCCTCTAACATAAACAAAATAACAATTTCATTGAATACAGATTGTTTGAATATTTCTTTCGATTGGATTCATTTTGAATCACACCTAAGCGTGCCTAGAAACCTTCGAAGTGCTAATATGAGGTTTTCAGCCATTTTGAATGCAATATGTGACGTTGCGAGGTGCTTTTGGTGTACTTATTATTTATTTAAGCAGCACTTTTAGCGTTTCGTTTGCAGTTAGGCTATTATACACAGCTAGCTAGGTTTATATGCGTTTAGAGTTCTCAAATTGCTCTCTAACATAGCGTGCTTAGAAGCATTCGTAAGTGCTAATATGAGGTTTTCAACCAGTTTGAATGCAATATGTACGTTGCGAGATTCTTTTGGTGTACTTACTGTTCATTTAAGCAACACTTCTAGCGTTTCGGTTGCAGTTAGGCCATTATTCACAGCTAGCCATGTTTATATGCGTTTAGAGTTCTCAAATTGCTCTCTAACATAGCGTGCCTAGAAGCCTTCGTAAGTGGTAATATGAGGTTTTCAACCAGTTTTAATGCAATATGTGACGTTGCGAGACGCTTTCGGTGTACTAATTGTCTATTTAAGCAGCGCTTTTAGCGTTTCGGTTGCAGTTAGGCTATTATACACAGCTAGCTAAGTTTATAGGTGTTCAGAATCATTAAATTGCTCTCTATCTTAAACAAAATAACGAATTATTTGAATACAGAATGTTTGAATTTTTCTTTCGATTGGATTCATATTGAAACACACCTAAGCGTGCCTAGAAGCCTTCGTAAGTGCCAATATGAAGTTATCAACCAGTTTGAATGCAATCTGTGACGTTGCGAGATGCTTTTGGTGTACTTGTTATCCGTTTGAGCAGCACTTTTAGCGTTTCGGTTACAGTTAAGCTATTATACACAGATAGCTATGGTTATAGGTGTTCAGAACCCTTAAATTGCCCTCTAACATAAACAAAATAACAATTTCATTGAATACAGATTGTTTGAATATTTCTTTCGATTGGATTCATTTTGAATCACACCTAAGCGTGCCTAGAAACCTTCGAAGTGCTAATATGAGGTTTTCAGCCATTTTGAATGCAATATGTGACGTTGCGAGGTGCTTTTGGTGTACTTATTATTTATTTAAGCAGCACTTTTAGCGTTTCGTTTGCAGTTAGGCTATTATACACAGCTAGCTAGGTTTATATGCGTTTAGAGTTCTCAAATTGCTCTCTAACATAGCGTGCTTAGATGCCTTCGTAAGTGCTAATATGAGGTTTTCAACAGTTTGAATGCAATATGTACGTTGCGAGATTCTTTTGGTGTACTTACTGTTCATTTAAGCAACACTTCTAGCGTTTCGGTTGCAGTTAGGCCATTATTCACAGCTAGCCATGTTTATATGCGTTTAGAGTTCTCAAATTGCTCTCTAACATAGCGTGCCTAGAAGCCTTCGTAAGTGCCAGTATGAAGTTATCAACCAGTTTGAATGCAATCTGTGACGTTGCGAGATGCTTTTGGTGTACTTATTATTCGTTTAGGCAGCACTTTTAGCGTTTCGGTTGCAGTTAGGCTATTATACACAGCTAGCTATGTTTATAGGTGTTCAGAACCCTTAAATTGCCCTCTAACATAAACAAAATAACGAATTATTTGAATACAGATTGTTTGAAATTTTGTTTCGATTGGATTCATATTGAAACACACCTAAGCGTGCCTAGAAGCCTTCGTAAGCGCTAATATGAAGTTTTCATCCAGTTTAAATGCAATATGTGACACTGTGCGACATTTTCGGTGTACTAATTATTTATTTAAGCAGAACTTTTAGCGTTTCGGTTGCAGTTAGGCTATTATACACAGCTAGCTATGGTTATAGGTGTTCAGAACCCTTAAATTGCCCTCTAACATAAACAAAATAACAATTTCATTGAATACAGAATGTTTGAATATTTCTTTCGATTGGATTCATTTTGAATCACACCTAAGCGTGCCTAGAAACCTTCGAAGTGCTAATATGAGGTTTTCAGCCATTTTGAATGCTATATGTGACGTTGCGAGGTGCTTTTGGTGTACTTATTATTTATTTAAGCAGCACTTTTAGCGTTTCGTTTGCAGTTAGGCTATTATACACAGCTAGCTAGGTTTATATGCGTTTAGAGTTCTCTAATTGCTCTCTAACATAGCGTGCTTAGAAGCCTTCGTAAGTGCTAATATGAGGTTTTCAACCAGTTTGAATGCAATATGTACGTTGCGAGATTCTTTTGGTGTACTTACTGTTCATTTAAGCAACACTTCTAGCGTTTCGGTTGCAGTTAGGCCATTATTCACAGCTAGCCATGTTTATATGCGTTAGAGTTCTCAAATTGCTCTCTAACATAGCGTGCCTAGAAGCCTTCGTAAGTGCTAATATGAGGTTTTCAACCAGTTTTAATGCAATATGTGACGTTGCGAGACGCTTTCGGTGTACTAATTGTCTATTTAAGCAGCGCTTTTAGCGTTTCGGTTGCAGTTAGGCTATTATACACAGCTAGCTAAGTTTATAGGTGTTCAGAATCATTAAATTGCTCTCTATCTTAAACAAAATAACGAATTATTTGAATACAGAATGTTTGAATTTTTCTTTCGATTGGATTCATATTGAATCACACCTAAGCGTGCCTAGAAGCCTTCGTAAGTGCCAATATGAAGTTATCAACCAGTTTGAATGCAATCTGTGACGTTGCGAGATGCTTTTGGTGTACTTGTTATCCGTTTGAGCAGCACGTTTAGCGTTTCGGTTACAGTTAAGCTATTATACACAGATAGCTATGGTTATAGGTGTTCAGAACCCTTAAATTGCCCTCTAACATAAACAAAATAACAATTTCATTGAATACAGATTGTTTGAATATTTCTTTCGATTGGATTCATTTTGAATCACACCTAAGCGTGCCTAGAAACCTTCGAAGTGCTAATATGAGGTTTTCAGCCATTTTGAATGCAATATGTGACGTTGCGAGGTGCTTTTGGTGTACTTATTATTTATTTAAGTAGCACTTTTAGCGTTTCGTTTGCAGTTAGGCTATTATACACAGCTAGCTAGGTTTATATGCGTTTAGAGTTCTCAAATTGCTCTCTACCATAGCGTGCTTAGAAGCCTTCGTAAGTGCTAATATGAGGTTTTCAACCAGTTTGAATGCAATATGTACGTTGCGAGATTCTTTTGGTGTACTTACTGTTCATTTAAGCAACACTTCTAGCGTTTCGGTTGCAGTTAGGCCATTATTCACAGCTAGCCATGTTTATATGCGTTTAGAGTTCTCAAATTGCTCTCTAACATAGCGTGCCTAGAAGCCTTCGTAAGTGCTAATATGAGGTTTTCAACCAGTTTTAATGCAATATGTGACGTTGCGAGACGCTTTCGGTGTACTAATTGTCTATTTAAGCAGCGCTTTTAGCGTTTCGGTTGCAGTTAGGCTATTATAAACAGCTAGCTAAGTTTATAGGTGTTCAGAATCATTAAATTGCTCTCTATCTTAAACAAAATAACGAATTATTTGAATACAGAATGTTTGAATTTTTCTTTCGATTGGATTCATATTGAATCACACCTAAGCGTGCCTAGAAGCCTTCGTAAGTGCCAATATGAAGTTATCAACCAGTTTGAATGCAATCTGTGACGTTGCGAGATGCTTTTGGTGTACTTGTTATCCGTTTGAGCAGCACGTTTAGCGTTTCGGTTACAGTTAAGCTATTATACACAGATAGCTATGGTTATAGGTGTTCAGAACCCTTAAATTGCCCTCTAACATAAACAAAATAACAATTTCATTGAATACAGATTGTTTGAATATTTCTTTCGATTGGATTCATTTTGAATCACACCTAAGCGTGCCTAGAAACCTTCGAAGTGCTAATATGAGGTTTTCAGCCATTTTGAATGCAATATGTGACGTTGCGAGGTGCTTTTGGTGTACTTATTATTTATTTAAGCAGCACTTTTAGCGTTTCGTTTGCAGTTAGGCTATTATACACAGCTAGCTAGGTTTATATGCGTTTAGAGTTCTCAAATTGCTCTCTAACATAGCGTGCTTAGAAGCCTTCGTAAGTGCTAATATGAGGTTTTCAACCAGTTTGAATGCAATATGTACGTTGCGAGATTCTTTTGGTGTACTTACTGTTCATTTAAGCAACACTTCTAGCGTTTCGGTTGCAGTTAGGCCATTATTCACAGCTAGCCATGTTTATATGCGTTTAGAGTTCTCAAATTGCTCTCTAACATAGCGTGCCTAGAAGCCTTCGTAAGTGCCAGTATCAAGTTATCAACCAGTTTGAATGCAATCTGTGACGTTGCGAGATGCTTTTGGTGTACTTATTATTCGTTTAGGCAGCACTTTAGCGTTTAGGTTGCAGTTAGGCTATTATACACAGCTAGTTATGTTTATAGGTGTTCAGAACCCTTAAATTGCCCTCTAACATAAAAAAATAACGAATTATTTGAATACAGATTGTTTGAAATTTTGTTTCGATTGGATTCATATTGAAACACATCTAAGCGTGCCTAGAAGCCTTCGTAAGCGCTAATATGAAGTTTTCATCCAGTTTAAATGCAATATGTGACACTGTGCGACATTTTCGGTGTACTAATTATTTATTTAAGCAGAACTTTTAGCGTTTCGGTTGCAGTTAGGCTATTATACACAGCTAGCTATGTTTATAGGTGTTCAGAACCCTTAAATTACTCTCTAACATAAACAAAATAACGAATTATTTGAATACAGATTGTTTGAATTTTTCTTTCGATTGGATTCATATTGAATCACACCTAAGCGTGCCTAGAAGCCTTCGTAAGTGCCAGTATGAAATTTTCAACCAGTTTGAATGCAATATGTGACGTTGCGTGATGCTTTTGGTGTAGTTATTATTCATTTAAGCAGCACTTTTAGCGTTTCGGTTACAGTTAAGCTATTATACACAGATAGCTATGGTTATAGGTGTTCAGAACCCTTAAATTGCCCTCTAACATAAACAAAATAACAATTTCATTGAATACAGAATGTTTGAATATTTCTTTCGATTGGATTCATTTTGAATCACACCTAAGCGTGCCTAGAAACCTTCGAAGTGCTAATATGAGGTTTTCAGCCATTTTGAATGCTATATGTGACGTTGCGAGGTGCTTTTGGTGTACTTATTATTTATTTAAGCAGCACTTTTAGCGTTTCGTTTGCAGTTAGGCTATTATACACAGCTAGCTAGGTTTATATGCGTTTAGAGTTCTCAAATTGCTCTCTAACATAGCGTGCTTAGAAGCCTTCGTAAGTGCTAATATTAGGTTTTCAACCAGTTTGAATGCAATATGTACGTTGCGAGATTCTTTTGGTGTACTTACTGTTCATTTAAGCAACACTTCTAGCGTTTCGGTTGCAGTTAGGCCATTATTCACAGCTAGCCATGTTTATATGCGTTTAGAGTTCTCAAATTGCTCTCTAACATAGCGTGCCTAGAAGCCTTCGTAAGTGCTAATATGAGGTTTTCAACCAGTTTTAATGCAATATGTGACGTTGCGAGACGCTTTCGGTGTACTAATTGTCTATTTAAGCAGCGCTTTTAGCGTTTCGGTTGCAGTTAGGCTATTATACACAGCTAGCTAAGTTTATAGGTGTTCAGAATCATTAAATTGCTCTCTATCTTAAACAAAATAACGAATTATTTGAATACAGAATGTTTGAATTTTTCTTTCGATTGGATTCATATTGAATCACACCTAAGCGTGCATAGAGGCCTTCGTAAGCGCTAATATGAGGTTTTTCATCCAGTTTGAACGCAATATGTGACTCTGCGAAATGCTTTCGGTGTACTAATTATTTATTTAAGCGGCACTTTTAGCGTTTCGGTTGCAGTTAGGCTATTATACACTGCTAGCTAAGTTTATAGGTGTTCAGAACCCTTAAATTGCCCTCTTACATAAACAAAATAACGAATTATTTAAATACAGATTGTTTGAATTTTTCTTTCGATTGGATTCATATTGAATCACACCTAAGCGTGCCTAGAAGATTTCGTAAGTGTTAATATGAGGTTTTCAACCTGTTCGAATGCAATATGTGACGTTGCGAGATTCTTTTGGTGTACTTATTATTCATTTAAGCAGCACTTTTAGCGTTTCGGTTGCAGTTAGGCTATTATACACAACTAGTTAAGTTTATAGGTGTTCAGATCCCTTAAATTGTTCTCTAACTTAAACAAAATAACGAATTATTTGTATACAGAATGTTTGAATTTTTCTTTCGATTAGATTCATATTGAATCACACCTAAGAGTGCCTAGAAACCTTTGTAAGTGCTAATATGAGGTTTTCAACCAGTTTGAAAGCAATATGTGACACTGCGCGATTCTTTAAGTGTACTAATTATTTATTTATGCAGCAGTTTTAGCGTTTCGGTTGTAGTTAGGCTATTATACACTGCTATTTTTGTTTCGATTGAATTCATATTGAATGACACCTAAGCGTGCCTAGAAGATTTCGTAAGTGCTAATATGAGGTTTTCATGCAGTTTGAATGCAATATGTGACGTTGCGAGACGCTTTCGGTGTACTAATTGTCTATTTAAGCAGCGCTTTTAGCGTTTCGGTTGCAGTTAGGCTATTATACACAGCTAGCTAATTTTATAGGTGTTCAGAATCATTACATTGCTCTCTATCTTAAACAAAATAACGAATTATTTGAATACAGAATGTTTGAATTTTTCTTTTGATTGGATTCATATTGAATCACACCTAAGCGTGCCTAGAAGCCTTCGTAAGTGCCAATATGAAGTTTTCAACCAGTTTGAATGCAATCTGTGACGTTGCGAGATGCTTTTGGTGTACTTGTTATCCGTTTGAGCAGCACTTTTAGCGTTTTGGTTGCAGTTAGGGTATTATACACAGCTAGCCATATTTATAATAATAATAATAATAATATAAACATTTATTTCCAAAAAAAAAGCAGATTACATAAGGTGCAATAAAAACTAAATTTTGGAAAATCGGCGCTGTTCAGTTTGACCCACCTGATGGCAGGTTAATTGTTCTTCCACAGCACCCGTACAACAAAATTAGGAAAATAAAGCAGCTGGACGATTGTATTATGTAATATCCAATAGCCGACAGAAAATATTACTGATTTAATAAAAGCTTTTTAAAAGTACTTTTAAACTTGGTTTCAGGTAGGGTTCTTAATTGGCGAGGTATTATATTATTATAATAATAGACAATATTATATGAAAAAGATCTGTTTTCTTTCTTTCTTTCTTTCTTTTCCATATAATATTGTCTATTATTATAATAATATAATACTATAACAGATCTTCGAGGACGTCACAGTATTAAACCGATTCTCAACCGGAAGCGACCATCGCATGGTAAGAGCCACTCTCAAAATAAATCTAAAGAACGAAAGAAGCAGGCTGATCAAAAAAATGAACTATCAACCATGGACGCATCCAATAGAAATAAACAAATTCAGCGAACATATTACAAATGCGATAGAAAATAAAACAGCAGCGGAAGGTAAAAACGAAAACATTAATATCCTAAACGAAACCATAATAGAAGCAATAAATGAAGCACAACAAAAATACTGCCCCAAAAGCTCAAAATTGGAAAAAATCAGCCAAGAAACTCAAACTAAAATGGAAGAACGGAGAGCGCTCAAAGGAAAAACAAATGTAGACCAACAAACACTAAGAGAAATCAACAAAGAAATATCCATAAAAATAAAAAGAGACATCAGAAAACACAAATATGATAAAATCAGCCAAACTATTGAACAAAATAAGAGCATGAAAGTTCTAAGGAAACAATTAACAAACGGCAAAAAGGAAATATTTCAACTCAAAGATAAGAAAGGGAACTCTACGTCAAATAGGGAAAACATAATACAGATTGCAGAAGAATTCTACAAACAATTATATACAAACAACCATCCCTACCCAGGTCTAAACACACACAACCTAGAGAAAATACAAAACCAAGGATCAGAGGATATTCCTAATATCACAAAATCAGAAATCTATTACGCCTTAAGGTAAATGAAAAACAACAGAGCACCTGGTGAAGATGGCATTGTAACTGAAGCGATAAAACTCGGAGGACCAGTGCTAATAGAAAAAATAGAAAAACTTCTCAACTTATGCCTACATAACCAGGAGATCCCCTCAGGGTGGAACAATGCGATAACCATCCTCCTACACAAAAAAGGAGATATAACGCAGCTTGACAACTACAGACCTATTAGCTTGCTTAGCCACCTCTATAAGCTATACACCCGCATATTAACACAAAGATTGGAAGCTAAACTTGATTTCTATCAGCCACGAGAACAGGCTGGTTTTCGCTCCGGATACGGAACAAACGACCATCTCCAATGCCTAAAAATACTAATCGAAAAAACCATCGAGTACAATAGACCTTTAGTACTAATATTCGTAGACTTCCAAAAAGCGTTCGACACGGTAGAAATGCATGCAATCCTAAAAGCTCTGAAAGAGAGTAGGTTAGATTATCGATATACGAATGTCATCTATAACATCTACAAACATGCTACAACCACCATAAAACTTCATGATACCACACGAAAAATTAACATCAAGCGGGGTGTCAGACAAGGCGACACTATGTCACCCAAATTATTCACAGCAGTTCTGGAACACGCTTTTAAATCTTTAAACTGGGAGAACAAAGGCATAGATATAGACGGCGAAAAATTAAACAACTTGCGATTCGCAGATGACATAGTGTTGATTACAGACAATCTAGGCGAAGCTAAAGAAATGCTACAAAAACTGCAAAACGTTACACGGATGGTGGGGCTAAGTATAAACTACACCAAGACAAAGTTAATGACAAATCTAGTCCCTAATGGAAATATACACATCAGAGGAGCGGAAATAGAGCTAGTTGAGAGGTATATATATTTGGGGCATGAGGTTAAAATCAGCAGGGATAACCAAACCTGCGAACTCCTGAGACGAATTAATCTAGGCTGGGCGGCGTACGGCAAACTCAGATACATCTTTAAAGATAGCATCCCTATGAGTTTAAAGAGAAAAACTTTCAATACATGTGTTCTGCCAGTGCTTACCTACGGGGCAGAGACTCTAACCCTGACAAAAACATCAACAAGAAAACTGAGTATTGCCCAACGAAAGATGGAAAGATCGATGTTGGGAATAACACTGAAAGATAAAATAAAAAATGAAGAGATACGTAGAAGAACGGGAGTAGAGGACGTAATAGAAAAGATGGCCAAATCGAAGTGGCGATGGGCTGGCCATGTGGCGAGGCAGACAGATGGAAGATGGACAAAAAAGATTATTGAGTGGAGGCCGAGGGCTGACAAGCGAAATCGAGGGAGACCACCCACCCGATGGACGGACGATTTGAAAAGGATTTCGACAAACTGGGTTGCAACTGCACAAGATAGAGGAATTTGGAAAGATCTGGAGGAGGCCTATGTCCGACAGCGGACAATACTGGCTGGATGATGAATATGAAAAAGATCTTTTAAATAAATAAGTTCTAAACCGTGGAATTGTCAATGCACTTTTTGTTCTAATATTAACTTGATGATCATCGGATCTAAAGGAAATTTTATCGAACAAGTAAGGTGGCTCTTGATTGTTAATTATTTTTAAATAAAAAACTGCAGTATGTAATTTACGTCTGTTGGACATGCTAAGAAAGTTCGTCTCTTTCAATTTATGAGATACATGCTGTCGTCTCTGTATAACATTGATAAATCGTAGGCATGAATTTTGAGTGCGTTAGATCCTTATTGAGGTATTATTTGTTAAACATGGAGCATGGAGACGTTTAGTGCTCTGAAATTGCTCTCTAACATAAACAAATTTACGAATTAATTGAATACAGATTGTTTGTATTTTTCTTTCGATTGGATTCATATTGAAACACACCTAAGCGTGCCTAGAAGCCTCTGTAAGTGCTAATATGAGGTTTTCATCCAGTTTGAATGCAATACGTGACACTGAGAGATCCTTTTGGTGTACTTATTATTCATTTAAGCAGCACTTTTAGCGTTTCGGTTGCAGTTAGGCTATTATACACAGCTAGCTATGTTTATAGGTGTTCAGAACCCTTAAATTGCTCTCTAACATAAACAAAATAACGAATTATTTAAAAACAGAATGCTTGAATTTTTCTTTCGATTGGATTCATATTGAATCACACCTAAGCGTGCCTAGAAGCCTTCGTAAGTGCTAACATGAGGTTTTCAACCAGTTTTAATGTAATATGTGACGTTGCGAGATGCTTTTGGTGTACTTACTATTTATTTAAGCAACACTTCTAGCGTTTCGGTTGCAGTTAGGCCATTATTCACAGCTAGCCATGTTTATATGCGTTTAGAGTTCTCAAATTGCTCTCTAACATAGCGCGCCTAGAAGTCTTCGTAAGTGCTAATATGAGGTTTTCATCCAGTTTGAATGCAATACGTGACACTGAGAGATCCTTTTGATGTACTTATTATTCATTTAAGCAGCACTTTTAGCGTTTCGGATGCAGGTAGGCTATTATACACAGCTAGCTATGTTTATAGGTGTTCAGAACCCTTAAATTGCTCTCTAACATTCACAAAACAACGAATTATTTGAAAACAAAATGTTTGAATTTTTCTTTCGATTGGATTCATATTGAATCACACCTAAGCGTGCCTAGAAGCTTCGGTAAGTCCCAATATGAGGTTTTCAACCAGTTTTAATGCAATATGTGACGTTGCGAGATGCTTTTGGTGTACTTATTATTTATTTAAACAGCACTTTCAGCGTTTCGGTTGCAGTTAGGGTATTATACACTGCTAACTAACTTTATAGGTGTTCAGAACCCTTAAATTGCTCTCTAACATTCACAAAATAACGAATTATTTGAAAACAGAATGTTTGAATTTTTCTTTCGATTGGATTCATATTGAATCACACCTAAGCGTGCCTAGAAGCTTTGGTAAGTGCTAATATGAGTTTTTCAACCAGTTTTAATGTAATATGTACGTTGCGAGATTCTTTTGGTGTACTTAGTATTCATTTAAGCAACACTTGTAGCGTTTCGGTTGCAGTTAGGCCATTATACACAGCTAGCCATGTTTATATGCGTTTAGATTTCTAAAATTGCTCTCTAACATAGCCTGAATAGAAGCTTTCGTATGTGCTAATATGAGGTTCTAAACCTGTTTGAATGCAATATGTGACGTTGCGAGATGCTTTTGGTGTACTTATTATTCGTTTAGGCAGCACTTTTAGCGTTTCGGTTGCAGTTAGGCTATTATACACAGCTAGCTATGTTTATAATGTTCAGAACCCTTAAATTGCCCTCTAACATAAACAAAATAACGAATTATTTGAATACAGATTCTTTGAAATTTTGTTTCGATTGGATTCATATTGAAACACACCTAAGCGTGCCTAGAAACCTTTGTAAGTGGTAATATGAGGTTTTCATTCAGTTTGAATGCAATAAGTGACACTGAGAGATGCTTTTGGTGTACTTATTATTTATTTAGGCTGCACTTTTAGCGTTTCGGTTGCAGTTAGACTGTTATACACAGCTAGCTATGTTTATAGGTGTTCAGAACCCTTAAATTGCCCTCTAACATAAACAAAATAACTAATTATTTGAATACAGATTGTTTGAAATTTTGTTTCGATTGGATTCATATTGAGACACACCTAAGCGTGCCTAGAAAACTTCGTAAGCGCTAATATGAAGTTTTCATCCAGTTTAAATGCAATATGTGACACTGCGCGATATTTTCGGTGTACTAATTATTTATTTAAGCAGAACTTTTAGCGTTTCGGTTGCAGTTAGGCTATTATACACTGCTAGCTATGTTTATAGGTGTTCAGAACCTTTAAATTACTCTCTAACATAAACAAAATAACGAATTATTTGAAAACAGAATGTTTGAATTTTTCTTTCGATTGGATTCATATTGAATCACACCTAAGGGTGCTTAGAAGCCTTCGTAAGTGCTAATATGAGGTTTTCAACCAGTTTTAATGCAATATGTGACGTTACGAGATGCTTTTGGTGTACTTATTATTTATTTAAGCAGCACTTTCAGCGTTTCGGTTGCAGTTATTCTATTATACACTGCTAGTTAACTTTATAGGTGTTCAGAACCCTTAAATTGCTCTCTAACATAAACAAAATAACGAATTATTTAAATACAGATTGTTTGAATTTTTCTTTCGATTGGATTCATATTGAATCACACCTAAGCGTGCCTAGAAGCCTTCGTAAGTGCTAATATGAGGTTTTCAACCAGTTTGAATGCAATATGTGACACTGAGAGATCCTTTTGGTGTACTTATTATTCATTTAAGCAGCACTTTCAGCGGTTCGGTTGCAGTTAGGCTATTATACACAGCTAGCTTTGTTTTAGGTGTTCAGAACCCTTAAAGTGCCCTCTAACATAAACAAAATAACGAATTATTTGAAAACAGAATGATTTAATTTTTCTTTCAATTGGATTCATATTGAATCACACCTAAGCGTGCCTAGAAGCCTTAGTAAGCGCTAATATGGGGTTTTCATCTTGTTTGAACGCAATATGTGACACTGAAAGGTGCTTTTGGTGTACTCATTATTTATTTAAGCAGTACTTTTAGCGTTTCGGTTGCAGGTAGGCTATTATACACAGCTAGCTAAGTTTATAGGTGTTTAGAACCCTTAAATTGCCCTCTAACATAAACAAAATAACGAATCATTTGAATACAGATTGTTTGAAATTTTGTTTCGATTGGATTCATATTGAGACACACCTAAGCGTGCCTAGAAACCTTCGTAAGCGCTAATATGAAGTTTTCATCCAGTTTAAATGCAATATGTGACACTGCGCGATATTTTCGGTGTACTAATTATTTATTTAAGCAGAACTTTTAGCGTTTCGGTTGCAGTTAGGCTATTATACACTGCTAGCTATGTTTATAGGTGTTCAGAACCTTTAAATTACTCTCTAACATAAACAAAATAACGAATTATTTGAAAACAGAATGTTTGAATTTTTCTTTCGATTGGATTCATATTGAATCACACCTAAGAGTGCTTAGAAGCCTTCGTAAGTGCTAATATGAGGTTTTCAACCAGTTTTAATGCAATATGTGACGTTACGAGATGCTTTTGGTGTACTTATTATTTATTTAAGCAGCACTTTTAGCGTTTCGGTTGCAGTTAGGCTATTATACACAGCTAGCTAAGTTTATAGGTGTTCAGAACACTTAAATTGCCCTCTAACATAAACAAAATAACGAATCATTTGAATACAGAATGTTTGAATTTTTGTTTCGATTGGATTCACATTGAATCACACCTAAGCGTGCCTAGAAGCCTTCGAAAGTGCTAATATGAGGTTTTCGACCTGTTTGAATGCAATATGTGACGTTGCGAGATGCTTTTGGTGTACTTATTATTCATTTAAGCAGCACTTTTAGCGTTTCGGTTGCAGTTAGGCTATTATACACAGCTAGTTAAGTTTATAGGTATTTAGATCCCTTAAATTGCTCTCTAACTTAAACAAAATAACGAATTATTTGAAAACAGAATGTTTGAATTTTTCTTTCGATTGGATTCATATTGAATCACACCTAAGCGTGCCTAGAAGCCTTCGAAAGTGCTAATATGAGGTTTTCAACCTGTTAGAATGCAATATGTGACGTTGCGAGATGCTTTTGGTGTACTTATTATTGATTTAAGCAGCACTTTTAGCGTTTCGGTTGCAGTTAGGCTATTATACACAGCTAGCTAAGTTTATAGGTGTTCAGAACCCTTAAATTGCCCTCTAACATAAACAAAATAACGAATCATTTGAATACAGAATGTTTGAATTTTTGTTTCGATTGGATTCACATTGTTCACACCTAAGCGTGCCTAGAAGCCTTCGAAAGTGCTAATATGAGGTTTTCAACCTGTTTGAATGCAATATGTGCCGTTGCGAGATGCTTTTGGTGTACTTATTATTCATTTAAGCAGCACTTTTAGCGTTTCGGTTGCAGTTAGGCTATTATACACAGCTAGTTAAGTTTATAGGTATTTAGATCCCTTAAATTGCTCTCTAACTTAAACAAAATAACGAATCATTTGAATACAGAATGTTTGAATTTTTGTTTCGATTGGATTCACATTGAATCACACCTAAGCGTGTTAAAAGCTTTCGTAAGTGTTAATATAAGGTTTTCAACCGGTTTGAATGCAATATGTGAAGTTGCGAGATGCTTTTGGTGTACTTATTATTCATTTAAGCAGAACTTTCAGAGTTTCGGTTGTAGTTAGGCTATTATACACAGCTAGCTATGTTTATAGACGTTTAAAGCTAAAAAAATTGCTCTCTAACATAAACAAAATTACGATTTATTTGAATACAGACTGTTTGTATTTTTCTTTCGTTGGATTCATTTTGAAACACATTTAAGCGTGGCTAGAAGCCTTTGTAAGTGCTAATATAAGGTTTTCATCCTGTTTGAATGCAATATGTGACACTGAGAGATGCTTTTGGTGTACTTATTATTCATTTAAGCAGAACTTTCAGCGTTTCGGTAGTAGTTAGGCTATTATACACAGCTAGCTATGTTTATAGGTGTTCAGAACCCTTAAATTGCCCTCTAACATAAACAAAATTACGAATTATTTGAATACAGAATGTTTGAATTTTTCTTTCGATTGGATTCATATTGAATCACACTTAGGCGTGCCTAGAAGCCTTCGCAAGTGCTAATATGAGGTATTCAACCTGTTTGAATGCAATTTGTGACGTTGCGAGATGCTTTCGGTGCACTAATTATTTATTTAAGCAGCACTTTCAGCGTTTCGGTTGCAGTTGTGCTATTATACACAGCTAGCTATGTTTATTGGTGTTCAGAACCCTTAAATTGCTCTCTAACTTAAACATAATAACGAATTATTTGAATACAGAATGTTTGAATTTTTCTTTGATTGGATTCATATTGAATCACACTTAGGCGTGCCTAGAAGCCTTTGTAATTGCTAATATGAGGTATTCAACCTGTTTGAATGCAATTTGTGACGTTGCGAGATGCTTTCGGTACACTAATTATTTATTTAAGCAGCAGTTTCAGCGTTTCGGTTGCAGTTGTGCTATTATACACAGCTAGCTATGTTTATTGGTGTTCAGAACCCTTAAATTGCTCTCTATCTTAAACATAATAACGAATTATTTGAATACAGATTGTTTGTATTCTTCTTTGATTGGATTCCTATTGAATCACACCTAAGCGTGCCTAGAAGCCTTCGCAAGTGCTAATATGAGGTATTCAACCTGTTTGAATGCAATTTGTGACGTTGCGAGATGCTTTCGGTGCACTAATTATTTATTTAAGCAGCACTTTCAGCGTTTCGGTTGCAGTTGTGCTATTATACACAGCTAGCTATGTTTATTGGTGTTCAGAACCCTTAAATTGCTCTCTAACTTAAACATAATAACGAATTATTTGAATACAGAATGTTTGAATTTTTCTTTCGATTGGATTCATATTGAATCACACTTAGGCGTGCCTAGAAGCCATTGTAATTGCTAATATGAGGTCTTCATCCAGTTTGAATGCAATATGTGACACTGCGCGATGCTTTCGGTGTACTAATTATTTATTTAAGCAGCAGTTTTAGCGTTTCGGTTGCAGTTGTGCTATTATACACAGCTAGCTATGTTTATTGGTGTTCAGAACCCTTAAATTGCTCTCTAACTTAAACATAATAAGGAATTATTTGAATACAGATTGTTTGTATTCTTCTTTGATTGGATTCCTATTGAATCACACCTAAGCGTGCCTAGAAGCCTTCGCAAGTGCTAATATGAGGTATTCAACCTGTTTGAATGCAATTTGTGACGTTGCGAGATGCTTTCGGTGTACTAATTATTTATTTAAGCAGCACTTTCAGCGTTTCGGTTGCAGTTGTGCTATTATACACAGCTAGCTATGTTTATTGGTGTTCAGAACCCTTAAATTGCTCTCTAACTTAAACATAATAACGAATTATTTGAATACAGATTGTTTGTATTCTTCTTTGATTGGATTCCTATTGAATCACACCTAAGCGTGCCTAGAAGCCTTCGCAAGTGCTAATATGAGGTATTCAACCTTTTTGAATGCAATTTGTGACGTTGCGAGATGCTTTCGGTGCACTGATTATTTATTTAAGCAGCACTTTCAGCGTTTCGGTTGCAGTTGTGCTATTATACACAGCTAGCTTTGTTTATTGGTGTTCAGAACCCTTAAATTGCTCTCTAACTTAAACATAATAACGAATTATTTGAATACAGAATGTTTGAATTTTTCTTTCGATTGGATTCATATTGAATCACACTTAGGCGTGCCTAGAAGCCTTTGTAATTGCTAATATGAGGTCTTCATCCAGTTTGAATGCAATATGTGACACTGCGCGATGCTTTCGGTGTACTAATTATTTATTTAAGCAGCAGTTTTAGCGTTTCGGTTGCAGTTGTGCTATTATACACAGCTAGCTATGTTTATTGGTGTTCAGAACCCTTAAATTGCTCTCTAACTTAAACATAATAACGAATTATTTGAATACAGATTGTTTGTATTCTTCTTTGATTGGATTCCTATTGAATCACACCTAAGCGTGCCTAGAAGCCTTCGCAAGTGCTAATATGAGGTATTCAACCTGTTTGAATGCAATTTGTGACGTTGCGAGATGCTTTCGGTGCACTAATTATTTATTTAAGCAGCACTTTCAGCGTTTCGGTTGCAGTTGTGCTATTATACACAGCTAGCTATGTTTATTGGTGTTCAGAACCCTTAAATTGCTCTCTAACTTAAACATAATAACGAATTATTTGAATACAGATTGTTTGTATTCTTCTTTGATTGGATTCCTATTGAATCACACCTAAGCGTGCCTAGAAGCCTTCGCAAGTGCTAATATGAGGTATTCAACCTGTTTGAATGCAATTTGTGACGTTGCGAGATGCTTTCGGTGCACTAATTATTTATTTAAGCAGCACTTTCAGCGTTTCGGTTGCAGTTGTGCTATTATACACAGCTAGCTATGTTTATTGGTGTTCAGAACCCTTAAATTGCTCTCTAACTTAAACATAATAACGAATTATTTGAATACAGAATGTTTGAATTTTTCTTTCGATTGGATTCATATTGAATCACACTTAGGCGTGCCTAGAAGCCTTTGTAATTGCTAATATGAGGTCTTCATCCAGTTTGAATGCAATATGTGACACTGCGCGATGCTTTCGGTGTACTAATTATATATTTAAGCAGCAGTTTTAGCGTTTCGGTTGCAGTTGTGCTATTATACACAGCTAGCTATGTTTATTGGTGTTCAGAACCCTTAAATTGCTCTCTAACTTAAACATAATAACGAATTATTTGAATACAGATTGTTTGTATTCTTCTTTGATTGGATTCCTATTGAATCACACCTAAGCGTGCCTAGAAGCCTTCGCAAGTGCTAATATGAGGTATTCAACCTGTTTGAATGCAATTTGTGACGTTGCGAGATGCTTTCGGTGCATTAATTATTTATTTAAGCAGCACTTTCAGCGTTTCGGTTGCAGTTGTGCTATTATACACAGCTAGCTATGTTTATTGGTGTTCAGAACCCTTAAATTGCTCTCTAACTTAAACATAATAACGAATTATTTGAATACAGATTGTTTGTATTCTTCTTTGATTGGATTCCTGTTGAATCACACCTAAGCGTGCCTAGAAGCCTTCGCAAGTGCTAGGTAGACAGGAAGACAGATAGACAGGTAGACAGCTAGACAGGTAGACAGCTAGACAGGTAGACAGCTATACAGGTAGACAGCTAGACAGATAGACGGGCAGGCAAGCAGGTAGACAGGCAGGCAGGCAAGCAGCCAGGCAGGCAGACAGACATGCAGGTAGACAGAAAGAGGTTGAGAAATTGTACGGTGATGGGGAGATTGACTGTCTCATATGGATGAACTCGAATTAATATATATAAGTCCATTATCGACTTTATCAATTGTCCCGGATACCTGATTAATGGAAACATTTTCGCGACACAATATTGGGGGGTCAACAATATATAATTATACTAAGAAAATTCAAATTCTGCGTAGGTTTGGTGGTAAATTTAAATTATGATCAGGTTTTTGGTGGTAAATTCAAATTCTGCGCATCATTTTGATGATAAATTCAAATTCGACACAGGACAAATGAACCAATTTAGATTTGACAGAGGGGCTATATTTGCGCATCGCCAGATGTTTAAGTGGCTGTAGGCGTCTGGCCGAATCTTATTGTCTGGGAGATGTCATTGTCTGAAAATAATGATAAAATTTTGGAGGGCTAAATGTCTAATTTTTACAAGATTCCCATAACGAGTTTTGAGGCTAAAAGTCAAATTTTTTAAATTTTTACAAGATTCTCTCGCTTAATCAAGTTTCATAAATATTACGGGTTTTTCCAGTACTTTATTAAATATACAGTTTCGAAATTGCGTCGATAGTTATTTATTTCAACCTGTTCCACTCTTACAAACATTCGAACACTCGTAACTTCGAATAAGTTATCCTATCATCACCTTTGTTGCAGGTGTTAATAGAGGCTATATTTGCAGTCCGTCAAATGTGAGCGTCTGGCCGGATGTTATTGTCTGGACATGCGCTGCTAATAAGGGTGGGTCAATGACCTCCATTATGTGTGCCGGATGTGATTGTTTGAGAAATGTGCAAGGGTATGGAGCCTTTACACCAGATGTAGTTAATGACCTCCATTATCAGTGTCTATAAATTTGGTAGACAGACAGACAGACAGACAGACAGACAGACAGGCAGGCAGGCAGGCAGGCAGGCAGGCAGGCAGGCAGGCAGGCAGGCATGCAGACAGACAGACAGACAGACAGACAGACAGACAGACAGCCAGACAGCCAGACAGACAGACAGACAGACAGGTAGGCAGACAGACAGACAGACAGGCAGACAGACAGACAGACAGACAGACAGACAGATAGACAGACAGACAGACAGACAGACAGACAGACAGACAGACAGACAGGTAGGCAGACAGACAGACAGACAGACAGACAGACAGACAGACAGACAGGCAGATAGACAGACAGACAGACAGACAGACAGACAGACAGACAGACAGACAGACAGACAGACAGACAGACAGACAGACAGACAGGCAGACAGACAGACAGACAGACAGGCAGACAGACAGACAGACAGGCAGACAGACAGACAGACAGACAGACAGACAGACAGGTAGGCAGACAGACAGACAGGTAGGCAGACAGACAGACAGGTAGGCAGACAGACAGACAGGTAGGCAGACAGACAGACAGGTAGGCAGACAGACAGACAGGTAGGCAGACAGACAGACAGGTAGGCAGACAGACAGACAGACAGACAGACAGACAGGTAGGCAGACAGACAGACAGGTAGGCAGACAGACAGACAGGTAGGCAGACAGACAGACACGTAGGCAGACAGACAGACAGGTAGGCAGACAGACAGACAGGTAGGCAGACAGACAGACAGGTAGGTAGACAGACAGACAGGTAGGCAGACAGACAGACAGGTAGGCAGATAGACAGACAGGTAGGCAGACAGACAGACAGACAGGCAGGCAGACAGACAGACAGGTAGGCAGACAGACAGACAGGTAGGCAGACAGACAGACAGGTAGGCAGACAGACAGACAGGTAGGCAGATAGACAGACAGGTAGGCAGACAGACAGACAGACAGGCAGGCAGACAGGCAGACAGGCAGGTAGGCAGACAGACAGACAGATAGGTAGGCGGACAGGCAAGCAGGCAGGCAGGCAGGCAGGCAGGCAGGCAGGCAGGCATGCAGACAGACAGACAGACAGACATACATTTTAGCAACCTTGCATATTTCTCAAACAATCACATCCGGCACACATAATGGAGGTCATTGACCCACCCTTATTAGCAGCGCATGTCCAGACAATAACATCCGGCCAGACGCTCACATTTGACGGACTGCAAATATAGCCTCTATTAACACCTGCAACAAAGGTGATGATAGGATAACTTATTCGAAGTTACGAGTGTTCGAATGTTTGTAAGAGTGGAACAGGTTGAAATAAATAACTATCGACGCAATTTCGAAACTGTATATTTAATAAAGTACTGGAAAAACCCGTAATATTTATGAAACTTGATTAAGCGAGAGAATCTTGTAAAAATCTAAAAAATTAGACTTTTAGCCTCAAAACTCGTTATGGGAATCTTGTAAAAATTAGACATTTAGCCCTCCAAAATTTTATCATTATTTTCAGACAATGACATCTCCCAGACAATAAGATTCGGCCAGACGCCTACAGCCACTTAAACATCTGGCGATGCGCAAATATAGCCCCTCTGTCAAATCTAAATTGGTTCATTTGTCCTGTGTCGAATTTGAATTTATCGTCAAAATGATGCGCAGAATTTGAATTTACCACCAAAAACCTGATCATAATTTAAATTTACCACCAAACCTGCGCAGAATTTGAATTTCCCGTCAAAAACCTGCGCATAATTTGAATTTACCACCAAACCTACGCAGAATTTGAATTTTCTTAGTATAATTATATATTGTTGCCCCCCCAATATTGTGTCGCGAAAATGTTTCCATTAATCAGATATCCGGGACAATTGATAAAGTCGATAATGGACTTATATATATTAATTCGAGTTCATCCATATGAGACAGTCAATCTCCCCATCACCGTACAATTTCTCAACCTCTTTCTGTCTACCTGCATGTCTGTCTGCCTGCCTGGCTGCTTGCCTGCCTGCCTGTCTACCTGCTTGCCTGCCCGTCTACCTGTCTAGCTGTCTACCTGTCTAGCTGTCTACCTGTCTAGCTGTCTACCTGTCTAGCTGTTTACCTGTCTATCTGTCTACCTGTCTAGCTGTCTGTCAGCAGTGCTTTCGAACCTATATTAAAAACAAATAATATTTCTTTAGGAACTTGCTTATTGTTAAAGTGAGGGAATGCTGTCCTGTACATAAATCCAACCGAAATAAATAACTATCGTCCAATTTCTAAACTTTGTGTATTTATAAGAGAAACACTTAATATTTACATTCGGTACTTACAAACAGTGTCTGTAAATTTTCAGTCAATTTTAAGCAAATTTCTTAACCATACATGTATTAGCAACCTTGCACATTCCCAGATTTAACACCAAAACCTACGCAGAATTTGAATTTACCGCCAAACCTGCGCAGAATTTGAATTTCCCGCCAAAACCCCAGTACAGAATTTAAATTTCCCACCAAAAATTATGTGTAGAATTTGAATTTACCGCCAAACCCTCGCGCAGACCCCCGCGCAGACCCTCGCGCTGACCTGTGCATAAACTCCAGACAACCGGTTCATTTTTAGCAACCTTGCACATTCCCAGACGATGACTCACATCCACATGTCTTGACACGTATTTCTATAGTTTGCAAATTTTGCTCCTCCTTCTAATTTTAGCTTTATTTACACAATTTCAAATGTGATTTTTTAGTTACAAAATGCTTTTAAAGAAGTTTGAGATTCTCTCTTATACATACATCTGATTTTTAACCAATCTAAATAAGTTTTTATCCGGCAAAATTATACTGTCCCTTACCATTGAGTATAGAATCCTTATTAATTAGAGTATTGCAGTGATCTAATAGCTTTTACTTGGCTTTATTTTATTTAATTCTTATTCTCTGAGTTTTATTTTAAAATTTTGATATCTTACCTTTTTGCGCACAGTCTTTAGCATTGTAATAACCTTAGTTATTCGACTATTAAAATCAGATAAATTATGAATACCGGATATAGGACAATTGTATATATTAAGTAATTAATAACTGCCTGTATCATGCGTTTAACAACTTTGTTAATTTAATTTTAGATTAATATTACTGTCTGTTTATATCTTCTATAGTCTCTGCTAGAACTATGCTCGTTGCAACCAAAAACTGGACTACCGTTGTAAGAAATCGAAATTCCAATGATAAAACTACACCACCACTCCTTTTAGGAGCAATATTTTAAGTTGCTTTTTATTTTTGAAAAAATGTAGTTAAAACATACAGTGCTGTGGCGTCGGATTCATAACATTCTTAGCCAAGATGCTAACACAAGAACAAAGAAGGTGTTTGTTTTTGCGATATGCCGAATCGGATAAACTGAAAAAAATGCTGACGATTATTTTATCGCTCCTGTTTTGTATTATAAAATTCTACTATTTAAAACTACCAGTTTAGGATTGGCTTGCGGATGTTTTATACTGCAAAAAACCAACTTTTTATGCCTTGCTGTATTATTTACTTGATCCAAGAGTCTGGCCTGTAAGAGCTTTAGTTTTTTCGTGGAAACTTGACACAGTCAACCTAACGACTTAAAGATTTTTAAGTAAGACTCAAAATTTTAGATTTGATTAGAAATTCAAGAAAATGTTTCCATTAAACAGGTATCTGAACCTGATTTCTAAGCAATAAGTTTTTATGCGGTAAAAATGAACTGTCCCTCGCCGTTGGGTATATCATCCTTATTAATTAGAGTATTGTTGTGGCCTAATAGCTTTTATTTGGTTTTATTTAGTTCTTATTTTCAGGGCTTTTTGTCTGCAGTCTTTAGCATGTAATTGTAATAATCTTGAGTATTAGTCGTGCAGATTTTTCAAATGTATTATCTGCTAATATTTTCTTTGAGTATTTTATCACCTCTCTACCGAATTAGCTTGCGGATGTCTTATACTACGAAAACCAACTTTTATGGCGTGCTGACAAAGTCATATGATAACATTTCCTACACTGCATACTATAAGTCAACGACCTTGCTTAACAAGCAAGTCTGCACATGCATAACGTAAATAAATGTGTATAGGTGGACTAGTTACGAATGATTTACAAATACCGTTGTAAGAAACCGAAATTCTAATGATAAAATTAAACCACCACTCTAATTAATAACTGCCTGTATCATACGTTTAACAGCTTTGTTAACAGTAATATTTAATAAATACGTAATTTTTATACACACCTGTAACGTGTAAATCTCTACAGCATCATAATATATCTTTAGGAACTTGCTTATTTCTAAAGCGAGGGGGTGCTGTACATAAATCCAACCGAAATATATAACTATCGGCTCGAGACTGTGTATTTAAAAAAGTACTGGAAAAAACACGTAATATTTACTTTGCTACAAACAATGTCTCTAACACCCCAACACTTTGTTATATACTGTCTACCGCTTAAACAGTCCTCCAGTGGGATCGAACACATTACCTATCTACTAAAAGATGCTTCCAATCGGCCTATTCGAGTTAAATATCCAGACATACATCTCGTTAAACGCGTAATAAAACAAAAACCTAACAAGGTATTTAAAATGGTTTGGGTTTTCATATTGCATCTTTTTAGCTGGAAATAATTCGATATATACTATTAGACCACAATTAATTCGGTTTATTTTTTGCAACCTTGCACATTTCTCAAACAATGGCTTCATTGTTTAATTGGGCAGCAGGCAGGCAGGCAAAATTAGACTCTTAACCTCAAAATTCATCGTGGGAATCTTGTAAAAATTAGACTTTTACCTCCAAAATGTATCGTGAGAATATTGTAAAAATTTCAAAATTAGACTTTTAACAGCGTCAGCAAAAATTTTCAAACAAAGACAGCATTCAATTTAGCAGTTGTGCTGATTTTTTCTCAAACAATGGCCTTCATTGTTAAATTTTTACCAGCTTTGCACATTTTAATCTCCAGACAACAATGGCTTTATTGTCCAATTTCGTGCTGATTTTAAAACAATGGATGTCATTGTTCTATTTACCAGCTTTGCACATTTTAATCTCCAGACAACAATGACTTTATTGTCCAATTTCGTGCTGATTTTCCCCGGCTAGACCCGTGTTTTGTTTTGGCGCGAATCGTCCCACAGCCACAGTGTATCGAGTGCGGTCGGTGGAGGTGCACGGGGCTCGCGCACCGAATAGTGAAATATTACACCCCGTTGCATAAAAGAGCCTCTTTTCATAGCGTATTTGTGCTACTTTTCCATAAGAGACAATGCTAAGCCACAGTGTATCAAGTGCGGTCGGTGAAGGTGCACGGGCTCGCGCACCGAATAGTGAAATATTACACCCCGTTGCATAAAAGGACCTCTTTTCATAGCGTATTTGTGCTACTTTTCCATAAGAAACAATGCTAAATTCGTTTAATTCGGATAGAAATCACTTTTTCCCATTTAAAAACATGTAAATATGCAAATATTTAAGCGATGAATCCATATTACTCAAACAAAATACTTTAATATACTTTTACAATGCAAAGGTTCTGACTAAAATTGAGACACCTTTACGAAGGTGTTGAGGTTACCTAGACGCATCGGTAAGCCGAGCCTGCAAAACTCGCAGTTGTGTTGTTATTGGTAACTTTAGTTCTCGACTTCGTTGGTTGGTCGGTTGTATTAGTATCTGAGTAACTCGTTAGACAACAACAGAGACTACTAAATTTCAATTTAATACAGGTGGAGCTAGGCATATACTTTTACACGTGTTAAATTTAAATTTGCCACCAAAATCTAGTAACTAATCTAGGGACTTCATCTAGTTACATAAACTTTTTAAGGAACACCGTGTATGTTGGTAACACTGCTCTGTAGACAGAGATAGACATATACCTTTACACGTGCTAAATTTAAATTTGCCGCCCAAATCTAGTAACTAATCTAGGGACTTCATCTAGTTACATAAACTTTTTAAGGAACACCGTGTATGTTGGTAACACTGCTCTGTAGACAGAGATAGACATATACCTTTACATGTATTAGAGAGAGATGGACTATTTTCACGCCGTGACGTCAGAGGTGAGGAGGTGCGGTCCCAGAACCGGCCTATTACCTCTACTGATATAAAACGATATTCCATATTAAATTGCACTGCCCTGTTACTTCATAATACGGCAAAATTTTATTAAAAAAAGTTGTTCAAAATGATAAACTATATCCCTCTATGAATTTTCGCAAATATCTGATTACTTTGAAAAACTTCTAATTGTTGCAATTGCACTAAAACGAAATTTATTTTCAATTGCGCTGCCTCGTTAGTTCATAATACGGCAAAATTTTATTAAGAAAAGTTGTTCAAAATGATAAACTATATCCCTCTATAAATTTTCACAAATATCTGATTACTTTGAAAAACTTCTAATTGTCGCAATTGCACTAAAACGAAATTTATTTTCAAAAGCGCTGCCTCGTTAGTTCATAATACGGCAAAATGTTATTGAAAAAAGTTGTTCACAATGATAAACTATATCCCTCTATGATTTTTCGCAAATATCTGATTACTTTGAAAAACTTCTAATTGTCGCAATTGCACTAAAAAGAATTTTATTTTCAAAAGCGCTGCCTCGTTAGTTCATAATACGGCAAAATTTTATTAAGAAAAGTTGTTCACAATGATAAACTATATCCCTCTATGAATTTTCACAAATATCTGATTACTTTGAAAAACTTCTAATTGTCGCAATTGTATATAAATTTTCCATTGACGTCACTTGTTTATAAAGCAGAAATGCATCCTGCTGCATTTGCCCAGGTCGTCTCAAAGTCGAAGCAAAAAAATAAAAGGACCATTTGCCTGGGTCAAAGATGTTTTTTAACATAGTGTAAGTTTTTCCATTGACGTCACTTGTTTACGAAGCAGAAATGCATTTGCAAATAATACGTCCAATTTTATTATTACCTATGTTTTTTTTTCCAATAATCTATATTTATGATTTGCACGACTTTTTCATAACAAATTGTAGTTTGCATTATTACTAGGAAGCGAATTAACTATTGTTTTAAAAAATATTAAGTAGTCACATGTAATTTTTAATTCATACCACTTTTAATAAGTACGCGAAAAGCCAACAATGCAAAACTTGCAGTGAAGATTTTGGTGTGTTTTGTGTATTGTTTGATAAAAGTGCATAAATTAATTATTGATCATTACCGCTTTAAACAATGCCACCACGTCAATGAAACTTTACTACAAGTTATGCATTGTTGGCTTTTCGCGTACTTATTAAAAATGATATGAATTAAAAATTACATGTGACCTACCCTGCAGAAAGCAAATTTCACCATATGCAATTATTATGCTATTTAAAATAAATCTGGTACATTTAAATACATATTACATATTACATGTGCACAAAATATGACGTGTCGGGTATCAAAAAACGTGTTTTTTTATGAGAAAGCTAATGCTGTTACAAAAAATCAGTTAATTTAAAACTATGATTAGATAGCGCCGTAATTAGCAAAAATTACAAATTTGCAGCATAATTTGTCAACCCTTCCCTCCAAGTCGAGAGGTAGCTAGGAGAGCTTTGTATATAAACCAGCCGCTGTTGCATGACAAAATCACAGTTTCCTCAGCTGCAACAATCTGCTCCATTGGTAAGATATGTTTGTATATATGTTTTATTTTATATGTCCATGTCTGAAAAATGTAAGAGGAAAATTTCTGAAAAAAGTTTTTTTACTTTTCTAATGTAAATGCTCACATCTCCCTTGTTTATTAAGATATTTGATCCCCGTCTTTTGTGTGCCTACTTCCATATACACCATTTCTAATATTTTTTCTAATGTTTCTAAGCAAAATCTTAAAATGCTTGTATCATCATTATTAAGATATTTGATTGGAATTTTTTTGCATTGTACTGTTACTTCGCTATTCTAAATTCTCAAACATTTTTCAGATAAAATCAGACCAGAGAAATGGGTAAGATGCTTGTTTTTTTTTTATTTTAAACAGTATGCATGCAAGAAATTTACAGATCAGTTTCTTGAAAGCGTAAAGTGCGGCCCAGTCCAGTCGCCTTTCGGTAATTTTTTTTTGTAAATTTTAATAGTTGATGTAATACATTTTTATAATTTTTTTAGAGAAAGCTTTAATCGAATACGTCAAGGAAAAGTATAGGACTGTAAGGAAATTATATGTTCATAAATCCGGTTCACAATACATTTGTTTCTAGGATGACCCAGCAACCATAGGCAACTGCGATTACGTCCCGGAGGCTATCTTGTTAGAGTCGAGGTGGTTTCTGGGGCGTAAAATAAAACTCTACAGAGACCTGGAATTAATGGAGATGATTTGGGCCGTTTACGTAAGTGGGAGAGAATTGCTTCTTTGAGAAATTATATGTCTTTCTACAGCTATAGTGGGGCCGCCCACATTATTCCACCACTGTCCAACCACACCATTGAACCGCATCATCGTTACATTACAGGTATGTTACCAGTTGTAAATATGAGTCCGGCAGAATGACCGACCCTGTTTCAATTGTTAATAACTGTTTTAGTAAAAGCTTGCCAATTTTAGTTATATCTTTAATAAGCTACTTCTCTTTTCACAGTTGAAATGCAGTTGGTGTGGTTTTTTCGATCGAACAACGTCTGTTTCGCCCCCCGAGTGGGAGGTAGAAAACCTCACCAATGGCGATGTGAGGGTATGGCTTCGGAATTTCTCGTGGAGTCCTGAGCTACTACATCCTCTACTCGTCTTGCTTCGCACCCGAATCTATCCGTCCGGGCGTTGTGCCTTCTTCCACTACGTGGAAGGGCACCTATGCACGACGGATGGTGAATACATCGGAGACCTCAACATCCCAGAACTGAACAACATCAGGTCGAGGCTGTTGAATGCGGACTCGGCCGGCATTGACCAGCCTGATGAAGATATGCTGTTGGATAGGTCGTCTACACCGTCGAGTCTCCGATCGGATGGGTTGTCCATACCTGATGACATCAGTCTCATATGGAGTCCAAATGATCCGAGGATTAACGGTATGGATCACGTATCTGACACCATGTCGCCATCTTCCGTTGAAGATAGCATTTTCGACGTCTCCACGCAGGATTGGTCTTCGGGTGGGGAAAACGGTGACAGTGGTGGTGAAGGAGTGGAAAACGGTGACAGTGGTGATGAAAACAATTCAGGCTACGAAAGAGACGTTGAGGAGTAGATTTTAAGTTGTTAGGTTAGGTTAGTTAATAAGTTAGTCAGTAAGTTATTTGTATAATAAACGTTTTAAAATTTTTAATTTTTTATTACATCGTTATAACTACATGATAAACACTTATTTTTCCAACGTTTGCTGTTGTTGGGCGTATTGTTTAAACACAATATCATATCTAATGACGTCCAAAGCATACTTTAGCATTTCATGCATGCAATATACATTTTCCGATTTTATGGGCGGTAACGCATCCTCAATGCTTCTTTTAAAGTCGCCGGGTAAATTCCAAACCGCGTCTATTACACTACTGTAAAAATTTTCAAAATTCTGACTTTTCAAAAGTTCAGCTTTAGAATTTAGCAGCGGTAGCAACCCCCACAATTCTGCTACTGATTGCATACCGAGATACACTTGGGATCGCTTAAGTTCCTGCAGCACAACCACTTTCTTATTTCCGATTTTTTGGAAATATATTCGTTTGCCTGGACTTATATCCACCGGTTTTGACTCTCCATCTTCATAGTGAAAATGCCTGTTTATCACATCTTCATTTTTAAGAAAGACTTGCCACTCTCCTTCGTCTAGCAGTATAAAATTGTTGTTAATCCCACTAATTAGCACTCCCGGCACAAACGATCCAAAACAGGTCAAACCCAAACTCACAGATTTATTTCTTGACTTATTCAACGGATAACTTGTTGCGTTTAACAATACTGGATATAACAGTTTCACTTTTTTCTTTGATACTCGCCCCTTCACAGTTTCACCAACCTTTTGTACTTGATCCATTGTTTTTTTGCTAGTACAGCACACGATATACTACTGAACACAAAACTACACCTCATGTTATACCCAGGCTTCAAGGTTACTGTTGATGGCCTCGCTTTGAACGTGACCTTGGGCTTGCACGTGGTCCCGCCTTGCATGTGACCTTGGGATTGAACGTGACCTCGCCTTGAACGTGGCCTCGCCTTGCATGTGGGCTTGGCCTTGAACTCAAGGCCAAGTGGTGGGGGGAGGTTCCAGAACCATCCACTTCCCTCTACTGTTATATTTGATGTTTTGCCGGCTGGTAACTATCGGCCTAATTGGGCTAGCTCGCCGCGAGGGTCGCAGGGTTCCAGCTATGCTGAAAAAGTATAATAAAAAAAAGGAGAGGGCGCCAGGTCCTCGACTCAGTTCTAATCCATGTGCCGGAAAGTGCACAAGGTAAAGACAATTTCCAGCAGAACAAAGAAAAATAATCAAATCAACCACCAAAGAAAATATCGCAGCTTTAATATTAAATGGTGGATGTGTACTATAGTGCAAATACAAACATAAATGTACAATAAATCAGGCAGGCGTTCAAATACATATAAGTAACCATACGTTGTACCAATTATTAATTTCCATGTAAATGTATATATATCTAAATAAATTACAACAAATGCATGCAAAAAGAAGAAATGTAGTTTCGGGCCGAAAATAAATATTACCATGCAAATATTCGTAAAGCTAAATTTAGGCCGCGAATCGTTGGACGGTACAAACACTCTAAAAAGAAACGAGAATACGCAGGGCGTCGCGGAGACAATTAAAATAATTTAAATTGATTAAGCGCGAGTCGCGGAGCGAGTTTAAAATTTCGCGTATACCGGCTCAGAGCAATACAAGTCCACCTTGGCTAACGTTTCAACTCCGAGGGTTAGCTAAATGACGCTATATCTATATTAAAAATTTTCTAAAGGGCGGAATCAGGGTGCGTTTGCGTGGCCACACATGAACGACGGTGTCCATATTAAAAATGCACTAAGTGTACGTATGTATATTTATATGCTAAAGAAAGCAACGGCTTGGATTTGCCCATTACTCGGTTAGCGGAGATCTGCCAATAATCACAATGCTCCCGTAGTGGGCTCACGAGACACTGCCACGGTAGTGTGCCTAACTTCACGCCGAACGTTTGACATGAAAATATTAATTATTGTTTTGTGATAAAAATAGCGAAGCTTTAAGGCGTCCGAACTGTGTTATGCAAGCGGGTGAGTAAAAGCGACGTCCAGATAGGACACAAGTGAAGCTCAAAGCTACAAGTTCTACTCTATAAATTTTTCAGATAACACAGAAGTCAATAAGGTTTCGAGCCAAAGATAAATATTACCACGCAAATATTCGTTATGACCTCAATTTAGCAAGTAGCAAAGGGTAACCGCATGTCATTGCGCGGCGGCCCGAACAAAAATAACACAATTACAAATATTACTAAACTAACGATGCACGAAACCTACTATCGCACGATCCATGCTGATGAAATCACACATGCCCGAAGTGCTAACGGCATGAAACAGTATGATTTAATTATAAAGAACAACAGGCGCAGTGCATATTAACTACAATAACGTCTTGCCTGCAGGAAAGTTCACCAGAACCTAATCTCTCCGTTTGCTCCCCTGTGGTTGGACGTGGCTAGCGAAGCAACGATGACGGCTGCAGCTGCGGGGTGCAGTGCCAGCTATAAAGGCTGCAAAATAACTTGCAGGTAGGTGTAGAGCAGTTGCTCAATCTTCAGCGTTGCCCACGAGAGTTGCAAAATTCACAGGCGATGCGACTGTCTTAGGGGCCCAGTGCATCGGACTGGATTCCAGCAGGGTGCAGTCGAACGGGGTAGGTGTACTCCAGACAGGAAGGATTTCAAGCAGATGGGGAGTGTTTTAACTCCCACCGGGAATTTGGCTAAAAACGCACAGAACCCAAATGTATTCCCGATTAAGAAGAAACTGGCCTAATCTTACCTCAAGCTGGGGTCGAGCCGAAAGAAGCGTGCTAAAGTCGGTTCCAGGAGATCCGCCAAAAGCGAAGGGATGCAAGTAACTAGCTAACTAATCATTACGAACACCCACGATAACGCAGAAATGCTTCCAGATCCCTCAAACAATCTATTCGAAGAGGCAAGCCCTACCAAAGGGCTATGAAGCACTTAGCTGCAGAGGAACACCTACTAGCACGACAATTTAGCTTGAAAAGAGAGCCGAAAAATTCAAAAACCCAGCCCACAGGTCATCTGATAACAAAAATTTGGGCCAAAAGATGTAAAAAAACCAGTCAGGCAAGTTTGACTGCAGGAAAAGATAACATTGCTCTAGCAACAAATGGAATAGTTAAAAATAATTTGTATCACCGGTTGCCTAGCGGCAGTACACAAATATTTGTAGAAATATAGCAGGAATAAACCTAATTTGCAAAATATAAGTAATTAAACGAGGGGTTGCTTACGAAACTGCATGATAATTATAGGAGAGTAATTAAAAATAAGATATAGCCAATTATACCCAGTTTAAAGCATGCAAAAATTGACAAAAGCCAACCATAAATATTCAAGTTCAAAAATTCAGCTAGCGAAAGTTCAATACTACTGGGGACGCTCCAAAAGTATCAAAACAACATATAGGACATCTAGGACGTCTGGGACGTTAGGGACATATGGGACTTCTAGGACGTCTGGGACGTTAAATACATATGGGACATCTAGAACGTCTGGGACGTCTGGGACGTTAAGGACATATGGGACATCTAGAAAGCCTGGGACGTTAGGGACATATGGGACATCTAGGACGTTTGGGACGTCTGGGACGTTAGGGACATATGGGACATCTAGGACGGCTGGGACGTTAGGGACATGTGGAACATCTAGGACGATTGGGACGTTAGGGACGGGTGGGACATATGGGACATCTGGGACGTTTGGCACGTTACGGACAACTGGGACATTTGGGACGTCTGGGACGTTAGGGATATATGGGACATCTAGGACGGCTGGGACGTTAGGGACATGTAGGGCATATGGGACATCTGGGACGTTTGGGACGTCTGGGACGTTAGGGACATATGGGACATCTAGGACGTCTGGGACGTTAGGGATATATGGGACATCTAGGACGTATGGGACGTCTGGGACGTTATGGACATATGTGGCAACTAGGACGTCTGGGACGTTAGGAACATATGGGACATCTAGGACGTCTGGGACGTTAGGGATATATGGGACATCTAGGACGTATGGGACGTCTGGGACGTTAAGGATATATGTGGCAACTAGGACGTCTGGGACGTTAGGAACATATGGGACATCTAGGACGTCTGGGACGTTAGGGATATATGGGACACCTAGGACGTCTGGGACGTTAGGGACATATGGGACATATGGGACATCTGGGACGTTTGGGACGTTAGGGACAAATGGGACATCCAGGACGTCTCGGACGTTAGGGACAAATAGGACATCTAGGGCGTCTGGGACGTTAGGGACATATGGGACTTCTAGGACGTCTGGGATGTTAGGGACATATGGGACATATGGGACATCTGGGACGTTTGGGACGTTAGGGACATATGGGACATCCGGAACGTCTCTGACGTTAGGGACAAATAGGACATCTAGAACGTCTGGGACGTCTGGGGCGTTAAGGACATATGGGACATCTAGGAAGTCTGGGACGTTAGGGATATATGGGACATCTAGGACGTTTTGGACGTCTGGGACGTTAGGGACATATGGGATATCTAGGACGGCTGGGACGTTAGGGACATGTAGGGAATATGGGACATCTGGACGTTAGGGACATATGGGACATCTAGGACGCCTGGGACGTTAGGGATATGTGGGACATCTAGGACGTATGGGACGTCTGGGACGTTAAGGACATATGTGGCAACTAGGACGTCTGGGACGTTAGAAACATATGGGACATCTAGGACGTCTGAGACGTTAAGGACATATGCGACATTTACGACGTCTGGGACATTAGGAGGACGTCTGGGGCGTCTGGGACGTTAGGGGCATATGGGACATCCAGGACGTCTGGGACGTCTGGGACGTTATAGACGTATGGGACATCTAGGATGCCTGTGACGTTAGGTACTTATGGGACATTTAAGACGTCTGGGACGTTAGGGATATATGGGACATTTAGGACGTCTAAGACGTCTGGGACGTTAAGGACATATAGGACATCTGGGACGTTTGGGACGTAAGGGACATATAGGACATCTAGGACGTCTGGGACGTCTGGGACGTTACTGACATATGGGACATCTAGGACGTCTGGGACGTCTGGGACGTTATAGACGTATGGGACATCTAGGATGCCTGTGACGTTAGGAACATGTGGGACATTTAGGACGTCTGAGACGTTAGGGACATATGTAAAATCTAGGACGTCTGTAGCGTTAGGGACATGTGTAACATCTAGGACGTCTGAAACGTTAGGGACATATGTAACATCTAGGACGTCTGTAACGTTAGGGACATATGGGACATCTAGAACGTTTGGGACGTTTAGGACGTCTGGGACGTCTTGGACATAAGGGGCATATGAGTCATCTAGGACGTCTGGGACGTTAGAGACATATGGGACATCTAGGACGTCTGGGACGTTGGAACATCTGGAACGTCTGGGACGTCTTGGACGTTAGGGATATATGGGGCATCTAGGACGTCTGGGACATCTAGGACGTCTGAGACGTCTGGGACATTAGGGACGTATGGGACATCTAGGACGTTTGGGACGTGAGGGACATATGGGACATCTAGGACGTCTGGGACGTTAGGGACATATGAGACATCTAGGACGTCTGGGACGTCTGGGACGTTTGAGACATATGGGACATCTTGGACGTCTGGAACGTTAGGGACATATGGGTCATCTAAGACGTCTGGGACGTTTGGACATCTGGGACGTCTGGGACGTTAGGGACATATGAAACATCTAGGACGTCTGGGACGTTATGGACATAAGGGACATCTAGCACGTCTGGGACGTCTGGGACGAGAGTGACATATGGAACATCTAGGACGTCTTGGACGTTAGGGACATATGGGACATATGGGACATCTGAAACGTCTGGGACGTTAGGGACATATGGGACATCTGAGATGTTTGGGACGTTAATGACATATGGGACATATGCGACATCTGAGACGTCTGGGACGTTAAGGACACATGGGACATCTGGAACGTCTGGGACGTTAGAGACATATGGTACATCTGGGATGTTTGGGACGTTAATGACATATGGGACATATGCGACATCTGAGACGTCTGGCACGTTAGGGACATATAGGACATCTAAGACGTGTGGGACGTTAGGGATATATGAGACATCTAGGACGTCTGGGAAGTCAAGGACGTTAAGGACATATGGGACATCTAGGTCGTCTGGAACGTCTGGGATTTTAAGGACATATGAGACATCTAGGACGCCTGGGACGTTAGGGACATAAGGGACACATGGGACGTCTAGAACGTCTGGGACGTTAGGGACATATGGGACATCTGGGACGTATGGGACGTTAAAGACATATGGGACATTTGGGACGTCTGGGACGTTAGAGATATATGGAACATCTAGGACATCTGTGACGTCTGCGACGTTTTGGAAGTCTGAGATATCTAGGACGTCTGGGCCTTCTGGGACGTTAGAGACATATGGAACGTCTGGGTCGTTTGGGGCGTTAGGGACATATGACATATCTGGGACGGCTGGGACGTTAGGGACATATAGGACATCTAGGACGTGTCTAGGCAAGCTATCAACAGACTTACAACATGATGTTACTACACCCTTACGTAGGGTTAGACCAGAAGAGAGAGAGAAGACGTCTGGGACGTTAGGGACATATGGGCAAATGAAACATCTGTTACGTATGGGACGTTAGGGACATATGGTACATCTGGGACGTCTGGGACGTTAGAAACATATGGGACATCTAGGACGTCTGGGACGTTAGGAATAAATGAGACATATGGCACAACTGAGACGTCTGGGACGTTAGGGATATATGGGCATCCGGGACGTCTGGGACGTTAGGGACATATGGGGCATCTAGGACGTCTGGGACGTCTGGAACGTTAGGGACATATGGGACATCTAGGTAGCCTGGGACGTTACGGACATATGGGACACCTGAGACGTCTGGGACGTTAGGGACATATGGGACATCTGGGACGTTAAGCATATATAAGACATCTAGGACGTCTGGGACGTTAGGAACATATGAGACATATAGGACGTCTGGGACGTCTGGGACGTTAGGGACATATGGAACATCTGGGACGTCTGGGACGTTAAATACATATGGAACATCTAGAACGTCTGGGACGTCTGGGACGTTAAGGACATATGGGACATCTAGGAAGTCTGAGACGTTAGGGACATATGGTACACCTAGGACCTTTGGGACGTCTGGGACGTTAGGGACATATGAAACATCTAGGACGGCTGGGACGTTAGGTACATGTGGGACATCTAGGACGTCTGGGACGTTAAGAACATGTGGGACCTATGGGACATCTAAGACGTCTGGGACGTTATGGACAAATGGGACATCTGGGACGTCTGGGACGTTACGGACATATGAGACATCTAGGACGTCTGGAACGTTAGGGATACATAAGACATCTAGGACGTCTGGGACGTCTCGGACGTTTGGGACGTTACGGACATATGGGACAGTTAGGACGTCTGGGACTTTAGGGATATATGGGACATCTAGGACGTCTGAAACGTTAGGGACATATGGGGCATCTACGACGTCTTGGACGTTAGTGACATAGGGGACATCTAGGACGTCTGGGACGTCTGGGATGTTAGGGAAATATGGGGCATCTATGACTTCTGGGACGTAAAGGACATATGGGACATCTAGGACGTCTGAGATGTTAGTGACATATAGGGCATCTAGGACGTCTGGGATGTTAAGTACATATGGTACATCTGGATCGTCTGGGACGTTAGGAACATATGGGACATTTAGGACGTCTGGGACGTTTGGGACATATAGGACATGTAAGACTTCTTGGACGTTAGGAACTTATAAGACATCAAGGACGTCTCTCCTTTAGGAACGTATTGGGCATCTGGGACGTCTTGGACGAAAAGAACATATGGGACATCTAAGACGTCTGGGACGTTAGGGACATATGGGACATCTAGGTCGTCTGGGACGTTAGGGATATATGGGACATCTAGGACGTCTGGGACGTCTGGGACGTTAGGGACATATGGGACATCTAGGACGTCTGGTACGTCTTGGACGTTAAGGACATATGGGACATCTGGGACGTCTGGGACGTTAGGGACATATAGGGCATCTAGGACGTCTTGGATGTTAAGTACATATGGTACATCTGGATCGTCTGGGATGTTAGGAACATATGGGACAGCTAGGACGTCTCGGACGTTTGGGACATATAGGACATGTGAGGTCTTTTTGGACGTTAGGAACTTATAAGACATCAAGGACGTCTGGCCTTTAGGAACGTATTGGGCATCTGGGACGTCTTGGACGAAAAGGACATATGGGACATCTAGAACGTTAGGGACATATGGGACGTCTGGGACGTCTGGGACGTTAGAGACATATGGCACATCTAAGACGTCTGGGACGTTAGGGACATATGGGACATCTAGGTCGTCTGGGACGTTAGGGATATATGGGACATCTAGGACGTCTGGGACGTTAAGAACGTTAGGGAAAGATGGGACATCTAGGACGTCTGAAACGTTAAGGACATATGGGACTTCTAGGACGTCTGGGACGTTAGGGACATATGAGACATCTAGGACGTTTGGGACGTTAGGGACATATGGGACTTCTAGGACGTCTGGGACGTTAGGGACGTATGCGACATCTAGGACATCTAGGACGTCTGGGACGTTAGGGACATATGGGAAATCTAGGCCGTCTGGGACGTTACAGACATGTGGGACATCTAGGACGTCTGGGACGTTAGGGACATATGGGACATCTGAAACGTGTGGGACGCTAGGGACATATGGGACATCTGGGACGTCTGGGACTTTAGGGACGTTAGGGACATATGGAACATCTAGGAAGTCTGGGACGTCTGGGACGTTAGGGACATATGGGACATCTTGGACGTCTGGGACGTTAGAGACATATGGGACATCTGGGACGTATGGGACGTCAGGGACATATGGGACATTTGGAACGTCTGGGACGTTAAGGACATATGGGACATCTAGGAGGTCTGAAACGTCTGGGACGTTAGGGACATATGGGACATCTAGGACTTCTGGGACGTTAGGGACATATGGGACATCTAGGACGTCTGGGACGTTAGAGACATATAGGACATCTAGGACGTCTGGGACGTCTGGGACGCTAGGGACATATAGGACATCTAGGACGTTTGGGACACATGGGACATATAGGGCATCTTCGACGTCTGAAACGTTGCTGACATATGGAACATCTGGGACGTCTAGGACGTTAAGGACATATAGGACATCTAAGACGTCTGGGACCTTAGTGACATATGGGAACTCTAGGACGTCTGAGACGTATAGAACGTCTGGGACGTCTGGGACGTTAGGAACAGATGGGGCACCTAGGACGTCTGGGACATCTAGGACATCTGAAACGTCTGGGACGTTAGGGACATATGGGACATCTAAAACGTCTAGGACGTTTGGGACATATGGGACATCTAGGACATCTGGGACGTTAGGGATATATGGAACATCTAGGACGTCTGGGACGTTAGGGACATATGGGACATCTAGGACGTTTGGGACGTCTGAGACGTTAGGAACATATGAGACATCTAGGACGGCTGGGACGTTAAGGACATGTGGGACATCTAAGACGTCTGGGACGTTAAGAACATGTGGGACCTATGGGACATCTAAGACGTCTGGGACGTTATGAACTAATGAGACATCTGGGACGTCTGGGACCTTACGGACATATAGGACATCTAGGACGTCTGGAACGTTAGGGATGCATAAGATATCTAAGACGTCTGGGACGTCTGGGACGTGTGGGACGTTAGGGACATATGGGACAATTAGAACGTCTAGGACTTTAGGGATATATGAGACAACAAGTACGTCTGGGACGTCTGGGACGTTAGGGACATATGGGACATTTAGGACGTCTGGGACGTGTGGGACATCTGGGACGTCTGGGACGTTAGGTACATACAGGACATCTAGGACGTCTGGGACGATAGGGACGTATGGGACATCTATGAAGTCTGAGACGTCTGGGGCGTTAGGAACATATGGGACATCTAGGACGTCTAGGACGTTAAGGACATATGGGACAACAAGTACGTCTGGGACGTCTGGGACGTTAGGGTAATATGGGACATTTAGGACGTCTGGGACGTTAGGGACATACAGGACATCTAGAACGTCTGGGACGTTAGGAACATATGGGACATTTAGGACGTCTGGGACGTTAGGGAAATTGGGACATCTAGGACGTCTAAGACGTCTGGGACGTTAGGGACATATGGGACATCTGGGACGTTTGGGACGTTAGGGACATATAGGACATCTTTTACGTCTGGGACGTTAGCGAAATATAGGACATTTAGGACGTCTGGGACGTCTGGGACGTTAGGGACATATGGGACATTTAGGACGTTTGGGACGTTAGGCACATATGAAACATCTACGTCGTTTGGGACGTATAGGACATCTGGGACATCTGGGACGTCTGGGACGTTAGGGGCATATGAGACATCCAGGACGTCTGGGACGTTAGAGACATATGGGACATCTAGGACGTCTGGGACGTCTGGGACGTTAGGGACATATGGGAAATCTAGGACGTCTGAAACGTATAGAACATCTGGAACGTCTGGGACGTTAGGGACATATAGGACATCTAAAACGTCTGGGATGTTTGGGACATATGGGACATCTACGACATCTGGGACGTTAGGAATATATGAAACATCTAGGACGTCTGGGACGTTTGTAACGTTTGAGACATATGGGACAACTGGGACGTCTGGGACGTCTGGGACGTTAGGGACATATGGGAACTCTAGGACGTCTGACACGTATAGAACGTCTGGGACGTCTGGGACGTTAGGAACAGATGGGGCACCTAGGACGTCTGGGACATCTAGGACATCTGAGACGTCTGGGACGTTAGGGACGTATGGGACATCTAAAACGTCTGGGACGTTTTAGACATATGGGACATCTAGGACATCTGGGACGTTAGGGATATATGGAACATCTAGGACGTCTGGGACGTTAGGGACATATTAGACATCTAGGACGTTTGGGACGTCTGGGACGTTAGGAACATATGGGACATCTAGGATGGCTGGGACGTTAAGGACATGTGGGACATCTAAGACGTCTGGGACGTTAAGAACATGTGGGACTTATGGGACATCTAAGACGTCTGGGACGTTATGGACAAATGAGACATCTGGGACGTCTGGGACGTTACGGACATATAGGACATCTAGGACGTCTGGAACGTTAGGGATGCATAAGATATCTAAGACGTCTGGGACGTCTGGGACGTGTGGGACGTTAGGAACATATGGGACAATTAGGAAGTCTAGGACTTTAGGGATATATGGGACATCTAGGACGTCTCAAACGTTTAGGACATATGGTACATCTACGACGTCTGGGACGTTAGGGACATATGGGACATCTGGGACGTTGTAGACGTATGGGACATCTAGGATGCCTGTAACGTTAAGAACATGTGGGACATTTAGGACGTCTGAGACGTTAGAGACATATGTAAAATCTAGGACGTCTGTAGCGTTAGGGACATGTGTAACATCTAGGACGTCTGGGACGTTAGGGACATATGTAACATCTAGGACGTCTGTAACGTTAGGGATATCTAGAACGTTTGGGACGTATAGGACGTCTGGGACGTCTGGGACGTAAGGGGCATATGAGTCATCTAGGACGTCTGGGACGTTAGAGACATATGGGACATCTAGGACGTCTTGGACGTTGGAACATCTGGAACGTCTGGGACGTCTGGGACGTTAGGGACATGTGGGGCATCTAGGACGTCTGGGACATCTAGGACGTCTGAGACGTCTGGGACATTAGGGACGTATGGGACATCTAGGACGTTTGGGACGTGAGGGACATATGGGACATCTAGGACGTCTGGGACGTTAGGGACATATGAGACATCTAGGACGTCTGGGACGTCTGGGACGAGAGTGACATATGGAACATCTAGGACGTCTGGGACGTTAGGGACATATGGGACATATGGGACATCTGGAACGTCTGGGACGTTAGGGACATATGGGACATCTGAGATGTTTGGGACGTTAATGACATATGGGACATATGCGACATCTGAGACGTCTGGGACGTTAAGGACACATGGGACATCTGGAACGTCTGGGACGTTAGGGACATATGGGACATCTGGGATGTTTGGGAAGTTAATGACATATGGGACATATGCGACATATAAGACGTGTGGGACGTTAGGGATATATGAGACATCTAGGACGTCTGGGACGTTAGGGACATACTGGACATCTAGTAGGTCTGAGACGATAGGGACATATGGGACATCTATAAAGTCTGGGACGTCTGGGGCGTTAGGAACATATGGGACATCTAGGACGTCTAGGACGTTAAGGACATATGGGACAACTAGTACGTCTGGGACGTCTGGGACGTTAGGGACATATGGGACCTTTAGGACGTCTGGGACGTGTATGACATCTGGTACGTCTGGGACGTTAGGGACATATAGGACATCTAGAACGTCTGGGAGTTTGGGACATATGGGACATCTACGACATCTGGGACGTTAGGAATATATGGAACATCCAGGACGTCTGGGACGTCTGTAACGTTTGAGACATATGCGACATCTGGGACGTCTTGGACGTTAGAGATATATGGGACATCTGGGACGTTTGGGACGTTAGAGATATATGGGACATCTGAGACGTTTGGGACGTTAGGGACATATAGGACATCTAGGACGTCTGGGACGTTAGGGACATACGGGACATCTGGGACGTCTGGGACGTAAGAGATATATGGGACATCTGGGACGTTTGGGATGTTAGGGACATATAGGACATCTGGGACGTTTGGGACGTAAGGGACATACAGGACATCTATTACGTCTGGGACGTTAGGGACATATAGGACATCTAGGACGTCTGGGACGTCTGGGACGTTGTAAACGTATGGGACATCTAGGATGCCTGTGACGTTAAGAACATGTGGGACATTTAGGACGTCTGAGACGTTAGAGACATATGTAAAATCTAGGACGTCTGTAGCGTTAGGGACATGTGTAACATCTAGGACGTCTGGGACGTTAGGGACATCTAGAACGTTTGGGACGTATAGGACGTCTGGGACGTCTGGGACGTAAGGGGCATATGAGTCATCTAGGACGTCTGGGACGTTAGAGACATATGGGACATCTAGGACGTCTGGGACGTTGGAACATCTGGAACGTCTGGGACGTCTGGGACGTTAGGTACATATGGGGCATCTAGGACGTCTGGGACATCTAGGACGTCTGAGACGTGAGGGACATATGGGACATCTAGGACGTCTGGGACGTGAGGGACATATGGGACATCTAGGACGTCTGGGACGTTAGGGACATATGAGACATCTAGGACGTCTGGGACGTCTGGGACGTTTGAGATATATGGGACATCTTGGACGTCTTGAACGTTAGGGACATATGGGTCAACTAAAACGTCTGGGACGTATGGGACATCTGGGACGTCTGGGACGTTAGGGACATATGAAACATCTAGGACGTCTGGGACGTTATGGACATAAGGGACATCTAGCACGTCTGGGACGTCTGGGACGAGAGTGACATATGGAACATCTAGGACGTCTGGGACGTTAGGGACATATGGGACATGTGGGACGTCTGGAACGTCTGGGACGTTAGGGACATATGGGACATCTGAGATGTTTGGGACGTTAATGACATATGGGACATATGCGACATCTGAGACGTCTGGGACGTTAAGGACACATGGGACATCTGGAACGTCTGGGACGTTAGGGACATATGGGACATCTGGGATGTTTGGGACGTCTGGGACGTTAGGGACATATAGGGCATCTAGGACGTCTTGGATGTTAAGTACATATGGTACATCTGGATCGTCTGGGATGTTAGGAACATATGGGACAGCTAGGACGTCTCGGACGTTTGGGACATATAGGACATGTGAGACTTCTTGGACGTTAGGAACTTATAAGACATCAAGGACGTCTGGCCTTTAGGAACGTATTGGGCATCTGGGACGTCTTGGACGAAAAGGACATATGGGACATCTAGAACGTTAGGGACATATGGGACGTCTGGGACGTCTGGGACGTTAGAGACATATGGCACATCTAAGACGTCTGGGACGTTAGATACATATGGGACATCTAGGTCGTCTGGGACGTTAGGGATATATGGGACATCTAGGACGTCTGGGACGTTAAGAACGTTAGGGAAAGATGGGACATCTAGGACGTCTGAAACGTTAAGGACATATGGGACTTCTAGGACGTCTGGGACGTTAGGGACATATGAGACATCTAGGACGTTTGGGACGTTAGGGACATATGGGACTTCTAGGACGTCTGGGACGTTAGGGACGTATGCGACATCTAGGACATCTAGGACGTCTGGGACGTTAGGGACATATGGGAAATCTAGGCCGTCTGGGACGTTACAGACATGTGGGACATTTAGGACGTCTGGGACGTTAGGGACATATGGGACATCTGAAACGTGTGGGACGCTAGGGACATATGGGACATCTGGGACGTCTGGGACTTTAGGGACGTTAGGGACATATGGAACATCTAGGAAGTCTGGGACGTCTGGGACGTTAGGGACATATGGGACATCTTGGACGTCTGGGACGTTAGAGACATATGGAACATCTGGGACGTATGGGACGTCAGGGACATATGGGACATTTGGAACGTCTGGGACGTTAAGGACATATGGGACATCTAGGAGGTCTGAAACGTCTGGGACGTTAGGGACATATGGGACATCTAGGACTTCTGGGACGTTAGGGACATATGGGACATCTAGGACGTCTGGGACGTTAGAGACATATAGGACATCTAGGACGTCTGGGACGTCTGGGACGCTAGGGACATATAGGACATCTAGGACGTTTGGGACACATGGGACATATAGAGCATCTTCGACGTCTGAAACGTTGCTGACATATGGAACATCTGGGACGTCTAGGACGTTAAGGACATATAGGACATCTAAGACGTCTGGGACCTTAGTGACATATGGGAACTCTAGGACGTCTGAGACGTATAGAACGTCTGGGACGTCTGGGACGTTAGGAACAGATGGGGCACCTAGGACGTCTGGGACATCTAGGACATCTGAAACGTCTGGGACGTTAGGGACATATGGGACATCTAAAACGTCTAGGACGTTTGGGACATATGGGACATCTAGGACATCTGGGACGTTAGGGATATATGGAACATCTAGGACGTCTGGGACGTTAGGGACATATGGGACATCTAGGACGTTTGGGACGTCTGGGACGTTAGGAACATATGAGACATCTAGGACGGCTGGGACGTTAAGGACATGTGGGACATCTAAGACGTCTGGGACGTTAAGAACATGTGGGACCTATGGGACATCTAAGACGTCTGGGACGTTATGAACTAATGAGACATCTGGGACGTCTGGGACGTTACGGACATATAGGACATCTAGGACGTCTGGAACGTTAGGGATGCATAAGATATCTAAGACGTCTGGGACGTCTGGGACGTGTGGGACGTTAGGGACATATGGGACAATTAGAACGTCTAGGACTTTAGGGATATATGAGACAACAAGTACGTCTGGGACGTCTGGGACGTTAGGGACATATGGGACATTTAGGACGTCTGGGACGTGTGGGACATCTGGGACGTCTGGGACGTTAGGTACATACAGGACATCTAGGACGTCTGGGACGATAGGGACGTATGGGACATCTATGAAGTCTGAGACGTCTGGGGCGTTAGGAACATATGGGACATCTAGGACGTCTAGGACGTTAAGGACATATGGGACAACAAGTACGTCTGGGACGTCTGGGACGTTAGGGACATATGGGACATTTAGGACGTCTGGGACGTTAGGGACATATAGGACATCTAGAACGTCTGGGACGTTAGGAACATATGGGACATTTAGGACGTCTGGGACGTTAGGGAAATTGGGACATCTAGGACGTCTAAGACGTCTGGGACGTTAGGGACATATGGGACATCTGGGACGTTTGGGACGTTAGGGACATATAGGACATCTTTTACGTCTGGGACGTTAGCGAAATATAGGACATTTAGGACGTCTGGGACGTCTGGGAAGTTAGGGACATATGGGACATTTAGGACGTTTGGGACGTTAGGCACATATGAAACATCTACGTCGTTTGGGACGTATAGGACATCTGGGACGTCTGGGACGTCTGGGACGTTAGGGGCATATGAGACATCCAGGACGTCTGGGACGTTAGAGACATATGGGACATCTAGGACGTCTGGGACGTCTGGGACGTTAGGGACATATGGGAAATCTAGGACGTCTGAAACGTATAGAACATCTGGAACGTCTGGGACGTTAGGGACATATAGGACATCTAAAACGTCTGGGATGTTTGGGACATATGGGACATCTACGACATCTGGGACGTTAGGAATATATGGAACATCTAGGACGTCTGGGACGTTTGTAACGTTTGAGACATATGGGACAACTGGGACGTCTGGGACGTCTGGGACGTTAGGGACATATGGGAACTCTAGGACGTCTGACACGTATAGAACGTCTGGGACGTCTGGGACGTTAGGAACAGATGGGGCACCTAGGACGTCTGGGACATCTAGGACATCTGAGACGTCTGGGACGTTAGGGACGTATGGGACATCTAAAACGTCTGGGACGTTTTAGACATATGGGACATCTAGGACATCTGGGAAGTTAGGGATATATGGAACATCTAGGACGTCTGGGACGTTAGGGACATATTAGACATCTAGGACGTTTGGGACGTCTGGGACGTTAGGAACATATGGGACATCTAGGATGGCTGGGACGTTAAGGACATGTGGGACATCTAAGACGTCTGGGACGTTAAGAACATGTGGGACTTATGGGACATCTAAGACGTCTGGGACGTTATGGACAAATGAGACATCTGGGACGTCTGGGACGTTACGGACATATAGGACATCTAGGACGTCTGGAACGTTAGGGATGCATAAGATATCTAAGACGTCTGGGACGTCTGGGACGTGTGGGACGTTAGGAACATATGGGACAATTAGGAAGTCTAGGACTTTAGGGATATATGGGACATCTAGGACGTCTCAAACGTTTAGGACATATGGTACATCTACGACGTCTGGGACGTTAGGGACATATGGGACATCTGGGACGTTGTAGACGTATGGGACATCTAGGATGCCTGTAACGTTAAGAACATGTGGGACATTTAGGACGTCTGAGACGTTAGAGACATATGTAAAATCTAGGACGTCTGTAGCGTTAGGGACATGTGTAACATCTAGGACGTCTGGGACGTTAAGGACATATGTAACATCTAGGACGTCTGTAACGTTAGGGACATCTAGAACGTTTGGGACGTATAGGACGTCTGGGACGTCTGGGACGTAAGGGGCATATGAGTCATCTAGGACGTCTGGGACGTTAGAGACATATGGGACATCTAGGACGTCTTGGACGTTGGAACATCTGGAACGTCTGGGACGTCTGGGACGTTAGGGACATGTGGGGCATCTAGGACGTCTGGGACATCTAGGACGTCTGAGACGTCTGGGACATTAGGGACGTATGGGACATCTAGGACGTTTGGGACGTGAGGGACATATGGGACATCTAGGACGTCTGGGACGTTAGGGACATATGGGACATATGGGACATCTGGAACGTCTGGGACGTTAGGGACATATGGGACATCTGAGATGTTTGGGACGTTAATGACATATGGGACATATGCGACATCTGAGACGTCTGGGACGTTAAGGACACATGGGACATCTGGAACGTCTGGGACGTTAGGGACATATGGGACATCTGGGATGTTTGGGAAGTTAATGACATATGGGACATATGCGACATATAAGACGTGTGGGACGTTAGGGATATATGAGACATCTAGGACGTCTGGGACGTTAGGGACATACTGGACATCTAGTAGGTCTGAGACGATAAGGACATATGGGACATCTATAAAGTCTGGGACGTCTGGGGCGTTAGGAACATATGGGACATCTAGGACGTCTAGGACGTTAAGGACATATGGGACAACTAGTACGTCTGGGACGTCTGGGACGTTAGGGACATATGGGACCTTTAGGACGTCTGGGACGTGTATGACATCTGGTACGTCTGGGACGTTAGGGACATATAGGACATCTAGAACGTCTGGGAGTTTGGGACATATGGGACATCTACGACATCTGGGACGTTAGGAATATATGGAACATCCAGGACGTCTGGGACGTCTGTAACGTTTGAGACATATGCGACATCTGGGACGTCTTGGACGTTAGAGATATATGGGACATCTGACCGTTTGGGACGTTAGAGATATATGGGACATCTGAGACGTTTGGGACGTTAGGGACATATAGGACATTTAGGACGTCTGGGACGTTAGGGACATACGGGACATCTGGGACGTCTGGGACGTAAGAGATATATGGGACATCTGGGACGTTTGGGATGTTAGGGACATATAGGACATCTGGGACGTTTGGGACGTAAGGGACATACAGGACATCTATTACGTCTGGGACGTTAGGGACATATAGGACATCTAGGACGTCTGGGACGTCTGGGACGTTGTAAACGTATGGGACATCTAGGATGCCTGTGACGTTAAGAACATGTGGGACATTTAGGACGTCTGAGACGTTAGAGACATATGTAAAATCTAGGACGTCTGTAGCGTTAGGGACATGTGTAACATCTAGGACGTCTGGGACGTTAGGGACATCTAGAACGTTTGGGACGTATAGGACGTCTGGGACGTCTGGGACGTAAGGGGCATATGAGTCATCTAGGACGTCTGGGACGTTAGAGACATATGGGACATCTAGGACGTCTGGGACGTTGGAACATCTGGAACGTCTGGGACGTCTGGGACGTTAGGTACATATGGGGCATCTAGGACGTCTGGGACATCTAGGACGTCTGAGACGTGAGGGACATATGGGACATCTAGGACGTCTGGGACGTGAGGGACATATGGGACATCTAGGACGTCTGGGACGTTAGGGACATATGAGACATCTAGGACGTCTGGGACGTCTGGGACGTTTGAGATATATGGGACATCTTGGACGTCTTGAACGTTAGGGACATATGGGTCAACTAAAACGTCTGGGACGTATGGGACATCTGGGACGTCTGGGACGTTAGGGACATATGAAACATCTAGGACGTCTGGGACGTTATGGACATAAGGGACATCTAGCACGTCTGGGACGTCTGGGACGAGAGTGACATATGGAACATCTAGGACGTCTGGGACGTTAGGGACATATGGGACATGTGGGACGTCTGGAACGTCTGGGACGTTAGGGACATATGGGACATGTGGGACGTCTGGAACGTCTGGGACGTTAGGGACATATGGGACATCTGAGATGTTTGGGACGTTAAGGACACATGGGACATCTGGAACGTCTGGGACGTTAGGGAAATATGGGACATCTGGGATGTTTGGGACGTTAATGACATATGGGACAACTGCGACATCTAAGACGTGTGGGACGTTAGGGATATATGAGACATCTAGGACGTCTGGGAAGTCAAAGACGTTAAGGACATATGGGACATCTAGGACGTCTGGAACGTCTGGGATGTTAAGGACATATGGGACATCTAGGACGCCTGGGACGTTAGGGACATAAGGGACACATGGGACGTCTAGGACGTCTGGGACGTTAGGGACATATGGGACATCTGGGACGTATGGGACGTTAAAGACATATGGGACATTTGGGACGTCTGGGACGTTAGAGATATATGGAACATCTAGGACATCTGTGACGTCTGCGACGTTTGGGAAGTCTGAGGTATCTAGGACGTCTGGGCCGTCTGGGACGTTAGAGACATATGGAACGTCTAGGACGTTTGGGGCGTTAGGGACATATGACATATCTGGGACGCCTGGGACGTTAGGGACATATAGGACATCTAGGACGTGTCTAGGCAAGCTATCAACAGACTTGCAACATGATGTTACTACACCCTTACGTAGGGTTAGACCAGAAGAGAGAGAGAAGACGTTTGGGACGTTAGGGACATATGGTACATCTGGGACGTCAGGGACGTTAGGGACATATGGGACATCTAGGACGTCTGGGACGTTAGGAATAAATGGGACATATGGCACAACTGAGACGTCTGGGACGTTAGGGATATATGGGCATCCGGGACGTCTGGGACGTTAGGGACATATGGGGCATCTAGGACGTCTGGGACGTCTGGAACGTTAGGGACATATGGAACATCTAGGAAGCCTGGGACGTTACGGACATATGGGACATCTGAGACGTCTCGGACGTTAGGGACATATGGGACATCTGGGACGTTAAGCATATATAGGACAACTAGGACGTCTGGGACGTTAAGAACATATGAGACATATAGGACGTCTGGGACATCTGGGACGTTAGGGACATATGGAACATCTGGGACAACTGGGACGTTAAATACATATGGAACATCTAGAACGTCTGGGACGTCTAGGACGTTAAGGACATATGGGACATCTAGGAAGTCTGAGACGTTAGGGACATATGGGACACCTAAGACATTTGGGACGTCTGGGACGTTAGGGACATATGAAACATCTAGGACGGCTGAGACGTTAAATACATGTGGGACATCTAGGACGTTTGGGACGTTAAGAACATGTGGGACCTATGGGACATCTAAGACGTCTGGGACGTTATGGACAAATGTGACATCTGGGACGTCTGGGACGTTATGGACATATGAGACATCTAGGATGTCTGGAACGTTAGGGATACATAAGACATCTAGGACGTCTGGGACTTTAGGGATATATGGGACATCTAGGACGTCTGAAACGTTAGGGACATATGGGGCATCTACGACGTCTTGGACGTTAGTGACAAATGGGACATCTAGGACGTCTGGGACGTCTGGGATGTTAGGGAAATATGGGGCATCTATGACTTCTGGGACGTAAAGGACATATGATACATCTAGAACGTCTGAGATGTTAGGGACATATGGGACATCTAGGACGTCTGGGACGTCTGTGACGTAAGGGACATATGGACATCTAGGACGTCTGGGACGTCTGTGACGTTAGAGACATAAGGGACATCTAGGACGTCTGGGAAGTCTGGGACGCTAGGGACATATGGGACATCTAGGACGTCTTTTACGTCTTGGACGTTAAGGACATATGGGACATCTGGGACGTCTGGGACGTTAGGGACATATAGGGCATCTAGCACGTCTGGGATGTTAAGTACATGGTACATCTGGATCGTCTGGGACGTTAGGAACATATGGGACATCTAGGACGTCTGGGACGTTTGGGACATATAGGACATGTGAGACTTCTTGGACTTTAGGAACTTATAAGACATCAAGGACGTCTGGCCTTTAGGAACGTATTGGGCATCTGGGACGTCTTGGACGAAAAGGACATATGGGACATCTAGAACGTTAGGGACATATGGGACGTCTGGGACGTCAGGGGCGTTAGGGACATATGGCACATCTAAGACGTCTGGGACGTTAGGGACATATGGGACATCTAGGTCGTCTGGGACGTTAGGGATATATGGGACATCTAGGACGTCTGGGACGTTAAGAACGTTAGGGAAAGATGGGACATCTAGGACGTCTGAAACGTTAGAGACATATAGGACTTCTAGGACGTCTGAGACGTTAGGGACATATGAGACATCTAGGACGTTTGGGACGTTAGGGACATATGGGACTTCTAAGACGTCTGGGACGTTAGGGACGTATGCGACATCTAGGACATCTAGGACGTCTGGGACGTTAGGAACATATGGGAAATCTAGGCCGTCTGGGACGTTACAGACATGTGGGACATCTAGGACGTCTGGGACGTTAGGGACATATGGGACATCTGGGACGTGTGGGACGTTAGGGACATATGGGACATCTGGGACGTCTGGGACTTTAGGGACGTTAGGGACATATGGGACATCTAGGAAGTCCGGGACGTCTGGGACGTTAGAGACATATGGGACATCTTGGACGTTTGGGACGTTAGGGACATATGGGACATTTGGAACGTCAGGGACGTTAAGGACATATGGGACATCTAGGAGGTCTGAAACGTCTGGGACGTTAGGGACATATGGGACATCTAGGACTTCTGGGACGTTAGGAACATATGGGACATCTAGGACGTCTGGGACGGTAGAGACATATAGGACATCTAGGACGTCTGGGACGTCTGGGACGATAGGGATATATAGGACATCTAGGACGTTTGGGAAGTGAGGGACACATGGGACATATAGGGCATCTCCGACGTCTGAAACGTTGCTGACATATGGAACATCTGGGACGTCTAGGACGTTAAGGACATATAGGACATCTAAGACGTCTGGGACGTTAGAGACATATGGGAACTCTAGGACGTCTGAGACGAATAGAACGTCTGGGACGTCTGGGACGTCTGGGACGTTAGGAACAGATGCGGCATCTAGGACATCTTGGACATCTAGGACATCTGAGACGTCTGGGACGTTTGGGACATATGGGACATCTAGGACATCTGGGACGTTAGGGATATATGGAACATCTAGGACGTCTGGGTCGTTAGGGACATATGGGACATCTAGGACGTTTGGGACGTCTGGGACGTTAGGAACATAAGGGACATCCAGGACGGCTGGGACGTTAAGGACATGTGGGACCTATGGGACATCTAAGACGTCTGGGACGTTATGGACTAATGAGACATCTGGGACGTCTGGGACGTTACGGACATATAGGACATCTAGGACGTCTGGAACGTTAGGGATGCATAAGATATCTAAGACGTCTGAGACGTCTGGGACGTGTGGGACGTTAGGGGCATATGGGACAATTAGGACATCTAGGACTTTAGGGATATATGGGACAACAAGTACGTCTGGGACGTCTGGGACGTTAGGGACATATGGGACATTTAGGACGTCTAAGACGTGTGGGACATCTGGGACGTCTGGGACGTTAGGGACATACAGGACATCTAGGACGTCTTGGACGATAAGGACATATGGGACATCTATGAAGTCTGAGACGTCTGGGGCGTTAGGAACATATGGGACATCTAGGACGTCTAGGACGTTAAGGACATATGGGACAACAAGTACGTCTGGGACGTCTGGGACGTTAGGGACATATGGGACATTTAGGACGTCTGGGACGTGTGGGACATCTGGGACGTCTGGGACGTTAGGGACATATAGGACATCTAGAACGTCTGGGACGTTAGGGACATATGGGATATCTAGGACGTCTGGTTCGTTATAGACATATGGGACATCTAGGATGCCTGTGACGTTAGGAACATATGGGACGTTTAGGACGTCTGGGACGTTAGGGACATTGGGACATCCAGGACGTCTAAGACGTCTGGGACGTTAGGGACATATGGGACATCTGGGACGTTTGGGACGTTAGGGACATATAGGACATCTTTTACGTCTGGGACGTTAGCGAAATATAGGACATTTAGGACGTCTGGGACGTCTGGGACGTTAGGGACATATGGGACATTTAGGACGTTTGGGACGTTAGGCACATATGAAACATCTAGGTCGTTTGGGACGTATAGGACATCTGGGACGTCTGGGACGTCTGGGACGTTAGGGGCATATGAGACATCCAGGACGTCTGGGACGTTAGAGACATATGGGACATCTAGGACGTCTGGGACGTCTGGGACGTTAGGGGCATATGAGACATCCAGGACGTCTGGGACGTTAGAGACATATGGGACATCTAGGACGTCTGAGACGTCTGGGGCGTTAGGGACAGATGGGGCACCTAGGACGTCTGGGACATCTAGGACACCTGAGACGTCTGGGACGTTAGGGACATATAGGACATCTAAAACGTCTGGGATGTTTGGGACATATGGGACATCTACGACATCTGGGACGTTAGGAATATATGGAACATCTAGGACGTCTGGGACGTTTGTAACGTTTGAGACATATGGGACAACTGGGACGTCTGGGACGTCTGGGACGTTAGGGACATATGGGAACTCTAGGACGTCTGACACGTATAGAACGTCTGGGACGTCTGGGACGTTAGGAACAGATGGGGCACCTAGGACGTCTGGGACATCTAGGACATTTGAGACGTCTGGGACGTTAGGGACATATGGGACATCTAAAACGTCTGGGACGTTTTGGACATATGGGACATCTAGGACATCTGGGACGTTAGGGATATATGGAACATCTAGGACGTCTGGGACGTTAGGGACATATGGGACATCTAGGACGTTTGGGACGTCTGGGACGTTAGGAACATATGGGACATCTAGGATGGCTGGGACGTTAAGGACATGTGGGACATCTAAGACTTCTGGGACGTTAAGAACATGTGGGACCTATGGGACATCTAAGACGTCTGGGACGTTATGGACAAATGAGACATCTGGGACGTCTGGGACGTTACGGACATATAGGACATCTAGGACGTCTGGAACGTTAGGGATGCATAAGATATCTAAGACGTTTGGGACGTCTGGGACGTGTGGGACGTTAGGGACATATGGGACAATTAGGACGTCTAGGACTTTAGGGATATATGGGACATCTTGGACGTCTCAAACGTTAGGGACATATGGTACATCTACGACGTCTGGGACGTTAGGGACATATGGGACATCTGGGACGTCTGGGACGTTAGGGACATACTGGACATCTAGGACGTCTGGGACGATAGGGACAGATGGGACATTTATGAAGTCTGGGACGTCTGGGGCGTTAGGAACATATGGGACATCTAGGACGTCTAGGACGTTAAGGACATATGGGACAACTAGTACGTCTGGGACGTCTGGGACGTTAGGGACATATGGGACCTTTAGGACGTCTGGGACGTGTGGGACATCTGGGACGTCTGGGACGTTAGGGACATATGAGACATCTAGGACGTCTGGAACGTTAGGGATACATAAGACATCTAGGACGTCTGGGACTTTAGGGATATATGGGACATCTAGGACGTCTGAAACGTTAGGGACATATGGGACATCTAGGTCGTCTGGGACGTTAGGGATATATGGGACATCTAGGACGTCTGGGACGTTAAGAACGTTAGGGAAAGATGGGACATCTAGGACGTCTGAAACGTTAGGGACATATAGGACTTCTAGGACGTCTGGGACGTTAGGGACATATGAGACATCTAGGACGTTTGGGACGTTAGGGACATATGGGACTTCTAGGACGTCTGGGACGTTAGGGACGTATGCGACATCTAGGACATCTAGGACGTCTGGGACGTTAGGAACATATGGGAAATCTAGGCCGTCTGGGACGTTACAGACATGTGGGACATCTAGGACGTCTGGGACGTTAGGGACATATGGGACATCTGGGACGTGTGGGACGTTAGGGACATATGGGACATCTGGGACGTCTGGGACTTTAGGGACGTTAGGGACATATGGGACATCTAGGAAGTCTGGGACGTCTGGGATGTTAGGGACATATGGGACATCTGGGAAGTCTGGGACGTTAGAGGCATATGGGACATCTTGGACGTTTGGGACGTTAGGGACATATGGGACATTTGGAACGTCAGGGACGTTAAGGACATATGGGACATCTAGGAGGTCTGAAACGTCTGGGACGTTAGGGACATATGGGACATCTAGGACTTCTGGGACGTTAGGGACATATGGGACATTTAGGACGTCTGGGACGGTAGAGACATATAGGACATCTAGGACGTCTGGGACGTCTGGGACGCTAGGGATATATAGGACATCTAGGACGTTTGGGACGTGAGGGACACATGGGACATATAGGGCATCTCCGACGTCTGAAACGTTGCTGACATATGGAACATCTGGGACGTCTAGGACGTTAAGGACATATAGGACATCTAAGACGTCTGGGACGTTAGAGACATATGGGAACTCTAGGACGTCTGAGACGAATAGAACGTCTGGGACGTCTGGGACGTCTGGGACGTTAGGAACAGATGGGGCATCTAGGACATCTGGGACATCTAGGACATCTGAGACGTCTGGGACGTTTGGGACATATGGGACATCTAGGACATCTGGGACGTTAGGGATATATGGAACATCTAGGACGTCTGGGACGTTAGGGACATATGGGACATCTAGGACGTTTGGGATGTCTGGGAAGTTAGGAACATATGGGACATCCAGGACGGCTGGGACGTTAAGGACATGTGGGACATCTAAGACGTCTGGGACGTTAAGAACATGTAGGACCTATGGGACATCTAAGACGTCTGGGACGTTATGGACTAATGAGACATCTGGGACGTCTGGGACGTTACGGACATATAGGACATCTAGGACGTCTGGAACGTTTGGGATGCATAAGATATCTAAGACGTCTGAGACGTCTGGGACGTGTGGGACGTTAGGGACATATGGGACAATTAGGACATCTAGGACTTTAGGGATATATAGGACAACAAGTACGTCTGGGACGTCTGGGACGTTAGGGACATATGGGACATTTAGGACGTCTGGGACGTGTGGGACATCTGGGACGTCTGGGACGTTAGGGACATACAGGACATCTAGGACGTCTTGGACGATAAGGACATATGGGACATCTATGAAGTCTGAGACGTCTGGGGCGTTAGGAACATATGGGACATCTAGGACGTCTAGGACGTTAAGGACATATGGGACAACAAGTACGTCTGGGACGTCTGGGACGTTAGGGACATATGGGACATTTAGGACGTCTGGGACGTGTGGGACATCTGGGACGTCTGGGACGTTAGGGACATATAGGACATCTAGAACGTCTGGGACGTTGGGGACATATGGGATATCTAGGACGTCTGGTTCGTTATAGACATATGGGACATCTAGGATGCCTGTGACGTTAGGAACATATGGGACATTTAGGACGTCTGGGACGTTAGGGACATTGGGACATATAGGACGTCTAAGACGTCTGGGACGTTAGGGACATATGGGACATCTGGGACGTTTGGGACGTTAGGGACATATAGGACATCTTTTACGTCTGGGACGTTAGGAACATATGGGACATTTAGGACGTCTGGGACGTCTGGGACGTTAGGGACATATGGGACATTTAGGACGTTTGGGACGTTAGGCACATATGAAACATCTAGGTCGTTTGGGACGTATAGGACATCTGGGACGTCTGGGACGTCTGGGACGTTAGGGGCATATGAGACATCCAGGACGTCTGGGACGTTAGAGACATATGGGACATCTAGGACGTCTGGGACGTCTGGGACGTTAGGGGCATATGAGACATCCAGGACGTCTGGGACGTCTGGGGCGTTAGGGACAGATGGGGCACCTAGGACGTCTGGGACATCTAGGACACCTGAGACGTCTGGGACGTTAGGGACATATAGGACATCTAAAACGTCTGGGATGTTTGGGACATATCGGACATCTACGACATCTGGGACGTTAGGAATATATGGAACATCTAGGACGTCTGGGACGTTTGTAACGTTTGAGACATATGGGACAACTGGGACGTCTGGGACGTCTGGGACGTTAGGGACATATGGGAACTCTAGGACGTCTGACACGTATAGAACGTCTGGGACGTCTGGGACGTTAGGAACTGATGGGGCACCTAGGACGTCTGGGACATCTAGGACATCTGAGACGTCTGGGACGTTAGGGACATATGGGACATCTAAAACGTCTGGGACGTTTTGGACATATGGGACATCTAGGACATCTGGGACGTTAGGGATATATGGAACATCTAGGACGTCTGGGACGTTAGGGACATATGGGACATCTAGGACGTTTGGGAAGTCTGGGACGTTAGGAACATATGGGACATCTAGGATGGCTGGGACGTTAAGGACATGTGGGACATCTAAGACGTCTGGGACGTCTGGGGCGTTAGGGACAGCTGGGGCACCTAGGACGTCTGGGACATCTAGGACACCTGAGACGTCTGGGACGTTAGGGACATATAGGACATCTAAAACGTCTGGGATGTTTGGGACATATCGGACATCTACGACATCTGGGACGTTAGGAATATATGGAACAGCTAGGACGTCTGGGACGTTTGTAACGTTTGAGACATATGGGACAACTGGGACGTCTGGGACGTCTGGGACGTTAGGGACATATGGGAACTCTAGGACGTCTGACACGTATAGAACGTCTGGGACGTCTGGGACGTTAGGAACAGATGGGGCACCTAGGACGTCTGGGACATCTAGGACATCTGAGACGTCTGGGACGTTAGGGACATATGGGACATCTAAAACGTCTGGGACGTTTTGGACATATGGGACATCTAGGACATCTGGGACGTTAGGGATATATGGAACATCTAGGACGTCTGGGACGTTAGGGACATATGGGACATCTAGGACGTTTGGGAAGTCTGGGACGTTAGGAACATATGGGACATCTAGGATGGCTGGGACGTTAAGGACATGTGGTACATCTAAGACGTCTGGGACGTTAAGAACATGTGGGACCTATGGGACATCTAAGACGTCTGGGACGTTATGGACAAATGAGACATCTGGGACGTCTGGGACGTTACGGACATATAGGACATCTAGGACGTCTGGAACGTTAGGGATGCATAAGATATCTAAGACGTTTGGGACGTCTGGGACGTGTGGGACGTTAGGGACATATGGGACAATTAGGACGTCTAGGACTTTAGGGATATATGGGACATCTAGGGCGTCTCAAACGTTAGGGACATATGGTACATCTACGACGTCTGGGACGTTAGGGACATATGGGACATCTGGGACGTCTGGGACGTTAGGGACATACTGGACATCTAGGACGTCTGGGACGATAGGGACATATGGGACATTTATGAAGTCTGGGACGTCTGGGGCGTTAGGAACATATGGGACATCTAGGACGTCTAGGACGTTAAGGACATATGGGACAACTAGTACGTCTGGGACGTCTGGGACGTTAGGGACATATGGGACCTTTAGGACGTCTGGGACGTGTGGGACATCTGGGACGTCTGGGACGTTAGGGACATATAGGACATCTAGAACGTCTGGGACGTTAGGGACATATGGGACATCTAGGACGTCTGGTACGTTATAGACATATGGGACATCTAGGATGCCTGTGACGTTAGAAACATATGGGACATTTAGGACGTCTGGGACGTTAGGGACATTGGGACATCTAGGACGTCTAAGACGTCTGGGACGTTAGGAACATATGAGACATCTGGGACGTTTGGGACGTTAGGGACATATAGGACATCTTTTACGTCTGGGACGTTAGCGAAATATAGGGCATTTAGGACGTCTGGGACGTCTGGGACGTTAGGGACATATGGGACATTTAGGACGTTTGGGACGTTAGGCACATATGAAACATCTAGGTCGTTTGGGACGTATAGGACATCTGGGACGTCTGGGACGTCTGGGACGTTAGGGGCATATGAGACATCTAGGACGACTGGGACGTTAGAGACATATGGGACATTTAGGACGTCTGGGACGTCTGGGACGTTAGGGACATATGGGAAATCTAGGACGTCTGAAACATATAGAACATCTGGAACGTCTGGGACGTCTGGGGCGTTAGGGACAGATGGGGCACCTAGGACGTCTGAGACATCTAGGACATCTGAGACGTCTGGGACGTTAGGGACATATAGGACATCTAAAACGTCTGGGAGTTTGGGACATATGGGACATCTACGACATTTGGGACGTTAGGAATATATGGAACATCTAAAACGTCTGTGACGTATGGGACATCTGGGACATCTGGGACGTTAGCGACATATGGGACATCCAGGACGTCTGGGATGTCTGTAACGTTTGAGACATATGGGACATCTGGGACGTCTTGGACGGTAGAGATATATGGGACATCTGGGACGTTTGGGACGTTAGAGATATATGGGACACCTGAGACGTTTGGGACGTTAGGGAGATATAGGACATCTAGGACGTCTGTGACGTTAGGGACATACGGGACATCTGGGACGTCTGGGACGTAAGAGATATATGGGACATCTGGGACGTTTGGGACGTTAGGGACATATAGGACATTTAGGACGTCTGGGACGTTAGGGACATATGGGACATCTAAGACGTCTGGGACGTTAGGGACATATGGGACATCTAAAACGTCTGGGACGTATGGGACATCTGGGACATCTGGGACGTTAGCGACATATGGGACATCCAGGACATCTGGGACGTCTGTAACGTTTGAGACATATCTGACATCTGGGACGTCTTGGACGTTAGAGATATATGGGACATCTGGGACGTTTGGGACGTTAGAAATATATGGGACACCTGAGGCGTTTGGGACGTTAGGGACATATAGGACATCTAGGACGTCTGGGACGTTAGGGACATACGGGACATCTGGGACGTCTGGGACGTAAGAGATATATGGGTCATCTGGGACGTTTGGGACGTTAGGAACATATGGGACATCTAAGACGTCTGGGACGTTAGGGACATATGGGACATCTGGGACGTCTGGGACGTTAGGGACATAAGGGACTTCCGGGACGTCTGGGACGTTAGGGACATGTAAAACATCTAGGACGTCTGGGACGTTAGGGACGTATGGGACATCTAGGACGTCTGTTACGTATGGGAAATTAGGGACGTCTAGGACATCTGGGACGTCTGGGACATTAGGGTCACATAGGATGTCTAATACGTCTGGTACGTTAAGGATATATGGGACATCTAGGACGTCTGGAACGTCAAGGACGTTAGGGACAAATGGGACATCTAGGACGTCTGGGAGGTTAGGGACATATGGGACTTCTAGGACGTCTGGGACGCTAGGGACATATGGGACATCTAGGACGTTTGGCACGTTAGGGACATATAAAACTTCTAGGACGTCTGGGACGTTAGGGACGTATGGGACATCTAGGACATCAGTTACGTATGGGAAATCAGGGACGTTGATGACGTCTGGGACGTTAGGGACATATGGTACATCTAGGCCGTTTGGGACGGTAGGGACATATGGGACATCTAGGACGTCTGGGACGTTAGGTACCTATGGAACTTCTAGGACGTCTGGGACGTTAGGGACGTATGGGACATCTACGACGTCTGTTACGTATGGGAAATCAGGGACGTTTAGGACATCTGGGACGTCTGGGACGTTAGGGTCATATAGGACGTCTAAGACGTCTGGTACGTTAAGGATATATGGGACATCTAGGACGTCTGGGACGTCAAGGACGTTAGGGACATATGTTACATCTAGGACGTCTGGGACATTAGGGACATATAAAACTTCTAGGACGTCTGGGACGTTAGGGACGTATGGGACACCTAGGACGTCTGTTACGTATGGGAAGTCAGGGACGTCTAGGCCGTTTGGGACGGTAGGGTCATATGGGACATCTAGGACGTCTGGGACGTTAGGGACATATGGAACTTCTAGGACGTCTGGGTCGTTAGGGACGTATGGGACTTCTAGGACGTCTGTCACGTATGGGACATCAGAGACGTCTAGAACGTCTGGGACGTTAGTTACATATGGTACATCTAGGACGTCTGGGACGTTAAGGACATATGGTATATCTAAGCCGTTTGATACGCTGGGGACATATGGGACATCTAGGAGGTCTGGGACGTCTGGAAAGTTAGGGCCATATGGGACATCTGGGACGTTCGGGACTTTAGGGACATATAAGACATCTATTATGTCTGGGACGTAAGGGACACATGAGACATCTAGGACGTCTGGGACGTCTGGGACATATGTAACATCTGGGGCGTCTGGGACGTAAGGGACATATGTAAAATCTAGGACGTTTGGGACGTATAGGACATCTGGGACGTCTGGGACGTTACGGGCATATGAGACATCTAGGACGTCTGGGACGTTAGAGACGTATGGAACATCTATAACGTCTGGGACGTATGGAACATCTATGACGCCTGGGACGTCTGGCACGTTAGGGACATATGGGGCATCTAGGACGCCTGGGACATCTAGGACGTCTGAGACGTCTGGGACGTTAGGGACATATGGGACATCTGGGACTTCTAGGACGTTAGGGACATATCGGGCATCTAGGACGTTTGGAACGTTAGGGATATATGGGACATCTAGTACGTCTGGGACGTCTGGGACGTTAGATACATATGGTACATCTGGGACGTCTGTGACGTTAGGGACATATAGGACACTTAGGACGTCTGGGACGTTAGGGACATATAGGACATATGGGACATCTGAGACATCTGTGTCATCTGTGACATCGGTGACAACTGTGACATCAATGACATCTGTGACATCTGTGACATCTGAAACATCTGTGATATCTGTGACATTTGTGACATTTGTGACGTCTGTGGCATCTGTGACATTTGTGACATTTGTGACATCTGTGACATCTGTGACATCGGTGACATCTGTGACATCTCTGACAACTGTGACATTGGTGACAACTGTGTAAAATCGGTGATATCTGTGACATCTGTGACATTGGTGACAACTGTGGCATCTGTGACATTTGTGACATCTGTGACATCTGTGACGTCGGTGACATCTGCGACATTGGGACATATGGGGCATCTGGGACGTTAGCGACATTTAGGACATCTGGGACGTTAGGGACATATAGGACATCTAGGACGTCTGGGACGTTAGAGACATATGGGAAATATAGGACGTCTGGGACGTCTGAAACGTTAGGGACATATGGGACATCTAGGACGTCTGGGACGTTAGGGACATATGGCACTTCTAGGACGTCTGGGACGTTAAATACGTATGGGACATCTAGGACGTCTGGGACGTATGGAACATCAAGGACGTTTGGGACGTCTGGGACGTTAGGGACATATGGGACTTCTAGGACGTCTGGGACGTTAGGGACATATGGGACATCTAGGACGTTTGGGACGTCTGGGACGATAGGGACATATGGGACATCTAGGACGGCTGGGACGTTAGGGACATGTGGGACATCTAGGACATTTGGGACGTCTGGGACGATAGGCACATATGGGAGATCTAGGACGGCTGGGACGTTAGGGACATGTGGGACATCTAGGACGTCTGGGACGTTAAGAACATGTGGGACCTATGGGACATCTAAGACGTCTGGAACGTTATGGACAAATGGGACATCTGGGACGTCTGGGACGTTACGGACATATGAGACATCTAGGACGTCTGGAATGTTAGGGAAACATAAGACATCTAGGACGTCTGGGACGTTTGGGACATATGGGACATCTAGGACGTTTGGGACGTCTTTGACGATAGGGACATATGGGACATCTAAGACGGCTGGGACGTTAGGGACATGTGGGACATCTAGGACGTCTGGGACGTTAAAAACATGTGGGACCTATGGGACATCTAAGACGTCTGGGACGTTATGGACAAATGGGACACCTGGGACGTCTGGGACGTTACGGACATATGAGACATCTAGGACGTCTGGAACGTTAGGGATACATAAGACATCTAGGACGTCTGGGACGTCTCGGACGTTTGGGACGTTACGGACATATGGGACAACTAGGACGTCTGGGACTTTAGGGATATATGGGACATCTAGGACGTCTAAAACGTTAGGGACATATGGGGCATCTACGACGTCTTGGACGTTAGGGACATATGGGACATCTAGTACGTCTGGGACGTCTGGAACGTTAGGGACATATGGGGCATTTAGGACGTCTGGGACGTGTGGGATATCTGGGACGTCTGGGACGTTAGGGACATATAGGTTATCTAAGACGTCTGGAACGTTAGGGACATATGGGACATCTAGTACGTCTGGGACGTCTGGGACGTTAGGGACATATGGGACATTTAGGACGTCTGGGACGTGTGGGATATCTGGGACGTCTGGGACGTTAGGGACATATGGGACATTTAGGACGTCTGGGACGTGTGGGATGTCTGGGACGTCTGATACGTTAGGGACATATAGGACATCTAAGACGTCTGAAACTTTAGGGACATAATATGTGACATCTATGACGTCTGGGACGTCTAAGGCGTTAGAAACATATGGGACATCTAGGACGTCTGGGACGTTAGGGACATATGTTAATATGAGGTTTTCAAACAGATTGAATAAAATATGTGACGTTGCGAGATGCTTTTGGTGTACCTATTATTCATTTAAGCAGCACTTTCAGCGCTTTGGGTGCAGTTAGGCTATTATACACAGCTAGCTATGTTTATATTTGTTCAGAACCCTGAAATTGCCCTCTAACATAAACAAAATAACGAATTATATGAATACAGAATGTTTGAATTTTTGTTTCGATTGATTTCATATTGAATCACACCTAAGCGTGCCTAGAAGCCTTCGTAAGTGCTAATATGAGGTTTTCAACCAGTTTGAATGCAATATGTGACGTTGCGAGATGCTTTTGGTGTTCTTATTATTCATTTAAGCAGCACTTTCAGCGTTTCGATTGCAGTAAGGCTATTATACACAGCTAGCTAAGTATATAGTGTTCAAAACCCTTAAATTGATCTCTAACATAAACAAAATAACGAATTATTTGAATACAAAATGTTTGAAATTTTGTATCGATTGGATTTATATTGAAACACACCTAAGCGTGCCTAGAAGCCTTCGTAAGTGCTAATATGAGGTTTTCATCCATTTTGAATGCAATTTGTGACACTGCGAGATGCTTTCGGTGTACTAATTCTTTATTTAAGCAGCACTTTTAGCGTTTCGGTTGCAGTTAGGCTGTTACACACAGCTGGCCATGTTTATATGCGTTTAGAGCTTTAAAATTGCTCTCCAAAATAAACAAAATAACGAATTATTTGAATACAGAATGTTTGAATTTTTGTTTTGATTGGATTCATATTGAAACACACTTAAGCGTGCCTAGAAGCCCTCGTAAGTGCCAATATGACGTTTTTATCTAGTGTAAATGCATTATCTGAAACTGCGAGATGCTTTTGGTGTACTTATTATTTATTTAAGCAGCACTTTTAGCGTTTCGGTTGCAGTTAGCCTTTTATACACAGCTAGCCATGTTTATAGACGTTTAGAGCTCTGATATTGCTCTCTAACATAAACACAATAACGAATTATTTGAATACAGAATGTTTGAATTTTTCTTTCGATTGGATTCATATTGAATTACACCTAAGCGTGCCCAGAAACCTTCGTAAGTGCTAATATGAGGTTTTCATTCAGTTTGAAAGCAATATGTAACACTGCGAGATGCTTTTGTTGTACTTATTATTTGTTTAAGCAGTACTTTTAGCGTTTCGGTTGCAGTTAGGCCATTATACACAGCTAGCATTGTTTATAGGAGTTCAGAATCTTTAAATTGCTCTCTAACATAAACAAAATAACGAATTATTTGAATACAAAATGTTTGAAATTTTGTATCGATTGGATTTATATTGAAACACACCTAAGCGTGTCTAGAAGCCTTCGTAAGTGCTAATATGAGGTTTTCATCCAGTTTGAATGCAATATGTGACGTTGCGAGATGCTTTTGGTGTACTAATTATTCATTTAAGCAGCACTTTCGGCGTTTCGGTTGCAGTTAGGATATTACACACAGCTAGCTATATTAATAGGTGCTCAGAACTCTTAAATTGCCCTCTAACATAAACAAAATAACGAATTATTTGAATACAGAAAGTATGAATTTTTCTTTCGATTGGATTCTTATTGAATCACACCTAAGAGTGCCTAGAAGCCTTCGTAAGTGCTAATATGAGGTTTTCAACCGGTTTGAATGCAATATGTGACGTTGCGAGATGCTTTTGGTGTACTTATTATTCGTTTAAGCAACACTTTTAGCGTTTCGGTTGCAGTTAGGCTTTTATACACAGTTAGCCTTGTATAGAACCGTTTAGATCCCTGTAATTGCTCTCTAACATAAACCAAATTACGAATTAATTTAATACAGATTGTTTGTATTTTTCTTTAATTGGATTCATATTGAAACACACCTAAGCGTACCGAGAAGCCTTCGTAAGTGGTAATATGAGGTTTTCATCCAGTTTGAATGCAGTATGTGATAGTGCGAGGTGCTTTTAGTGTACTTATTATTTATTTAAGCAGCACTTTTAGCGTTTCGGTTGCAGTTAGGCTATTATACACAGCTAGCTAGGTATAGAGTGTTCAAACCCTTAAATTGCTCTCTAACATAAACAAAATAACGAATTATTTGAATACAGAATGTTTGAATTTTTGTTTTGATTGGATTCATATTGAATTACACCTAAGCGTGCCCAGAAACCTTCGTAAGTGCTAATATGAGGTTTTCATTCAGTTTGAATGCAATATGTAACACTGCGAGATGCTTTTGGTGTAATTATTATTCAATTAAGCAGCACTTCTAGCGTTTCGGACCCAGTTAAGCTATTATACACAGCTAGCAATGTTTATATGCGTTTAGAGCTCTGAAATTGCTCTCTAACATAAACAAAATAACGAATTATTTGAATACAGAATGTTTGAATCTTTGTTTTGATTGGATTCATATTGAAACAAACCTAAGCGTGCCTAGAAGCCTTCGTAAGTGCTAATATGAGGCTTGTATCTAGTTTCAATTCAATATGTGACTCTGCGAGATGCTTTCGATGTACTTATTATTCATTTAAGCAGCACTTCTAGCGTTTCGGTTGCAGTTAGGCTATTATACACAGCTAGCCATGTTTAAATGCTTTTAGAGCTTTGAAATTGCTTTCCAACATAAACAAAATAACGAATTATTTGAATATAGAATGTTTGAATTTTTCTTTCGATTGGATTCATATTGAAACACACCTAAGCGTGCCTAGAAGCCTTCGTAAGTGCTAATATGAGGTTTGTAACTAGTTTGAATGCAATATGTGACTCTGCGAGATGCTTTTGATGTACTTATTATACATTTAAGCAGCACTGCTAGCGTTTCGATTGCAGTTAGGCTATTATACACAGCTAGCCATGTTTAAATGCTTTTAGAGCTTTGAAATTGCTGTCCAACCTAAACAAAATAACGAATTATTTGAATATAGAATGTTTGAATTTTTCTTTCGATTGGATTCATATTGAAACACACCTAAGCGTGCCTAGAAGCCTTCGTAAGTGCTAATATGAGGTTTGTAACTAGTTTGAATGCAATATGTAACTCTGCGAGATGCTTTTGATGTACTTATTATTCATTTAAGCAGTACTTCTAGCGTTTCGGTTGCAGTTAGTCTATTATACACAGCTAGCCATGTTTAAATGCTTTTAGAGCTTTGAAATTGCCCTCTAACATAAAAAATAACGAATTATTTGAATAGAGAATGTTTGAATTTTTGTTTTGATTGGATTCATATTGAAACACATTTGAGCGTGCCTAGAAGCCTTCTTAAGTGCTAATATGAGGTTTGTATCTAGTTTCAATGCATTATGTGACTCTGCGAGATGCTTTTGATGTACTTATTATACATTTAAGCAGCACTGCTAGCGTTTCGATTGCAGTTAGGCTATTATACACAGCTAGCCATGTTTAAATGCTTTTAGAGCTTTGAAATTGCTTTCCAACCTAAACAAAATAACGAATTATTTGAATATAGAATGTTTGAATTTTTCTTTCGATTGGATTCATATTGAAACACACCTAAGCGTGCCTAGAAGCCTTCTTAAGTGCTAATATGAGGTTTATATCTAGTTTCAATGCATTATGTGACTCTGCGAGATGCTTTTGATGTACTTATTATACATTTAAGCAGCACTGCTAGCGTTTCGATTGCAGTTAGGCTATTATACACAGCTAGCCATGTTTAAATGCTTTTAGAGCTTTGAAATTGCTTTCCAACCTAAACAAAATAACGAATTATTTGAATATAGAATGTTTGAATTTTTCTTTCGATTGGATTCATATTGAAACACACCTAAGCGTGCCTAGAAGCCTTCGTAAGTGCTAATATGAGGTTTGTAACTAGTTTGAATGCAATATGTGACTCTGCGAGATGCTTTTGATGTACTTATTATTCATTTAAGCAGCACTTCTAGCGTTTCGATTGCAGTTAGTCTATTATACACAGCTAGCCATGTTTAAATGCTTTTAGAGCTTTGAAATTGCTCTCTAACATAAAAAAATAACGAATTATTTGAATAGAGAATGTTTGAATTTTTGTTTTGATTGGATTCATATTGAAACACACTTAAGCGTGCCTAGAAGCCTTCTTAAGTGCTAATATGACGTTTTTATCTAGTGGAAATGCATTATCTGAAACTGCGAGATGCTTTTGGTGTACCTATTATTCATTTAAGCAGCGCTTTCAGCGTTTCGGTTGCAGTTAGACTATTATACACAACTAGCTATGTTTATAGGTGTTCAGAACCCTTAAATTGCCCTCTAGCCTAAACAAAATAACGAATTATTTGAATACAGAATGTTTGAATCTTTGTTTTGATTGGATTCATATTGAAACAAACCTAAGCGTGCCTAGGAGCCTTCGTAAGTGCTAATATGAGGCTTGTTTCTAGTTTCAATTCAATATGTGACTCTGCGAGAGGCTTTCGATGTACTTATTATTCATTTAAGCAGCACTTCTAGCGTTTCGGTTGCAGTTAGGCTATTATACACAGCTAGCCATGTTTAAATGCTTTTAGAGCTTTGAAATTGCTTTCCAACATAAACAAAATAACGAATTATTTGAATATAGAATGTTTGAATTTTTCTTTCGATTGGATTCATATTGAAACACACCTAAGCGTGCCTAGAAGCCTTCGTAAGTGCTAATATGAGGTTTGTAACTAGTTTGAATGCAATATGTGACTCTGCGAGATGCTTTTGATGTACTTATTATACATTTAAGCAGCACTTCTAGCGTTTCGATTGCAGTTAGGCTATTATACACAGCTAGCCATGTTTAAATGCTTTTAGAGCTTTGAAATTGCTTTCCAACCTAAACAAAATAACAAATTATTTGAATATAGAATGTTTGAATTTTTCTTTCGATTGGATTCATATTGAAACACACCTAAGCGTGCCTAGAAGCCTTCGTAAGTGCTAATATGAGGTTTGTAACTAGTTTGAATGCAATATGTGACTCTGCGAGATGCTTTTGATGTACTTATTATTCATTTAAGCAGCACTTCTAGCGTTTCGGTTGCAGTTAGTCTATTATACACAGCTAGCCATGTTTAAATGCTTTTAGAGCTTTGAAATTGCTCTCTAACATAAAAAAATAACGAATTATTTGAATAGAGAATGTTTGAATTTTTGTTTTGATTGGATTCATATTGAAACACATTTGAGCGTGCCTAGAAGCCTTCTTAAGTGCTAATATGAGGTTTGTATCTAGTTTCAATGCATTATGTGACTCTGCGAGATGCTTTTGATGTACTTATTATACATTTAAGCAGCACTGCTAGCGTTTCGATTGCAGTTAGGCTATTATACACAGCTAGCCATGTTTAAATGCTTTTAGAGCTTTGAAATTGCTTTCCAACCTAAACAAAATAACGAATTATTTGAATATAGAATGTTTGAAGCTTTGTTTTGATTGGATTCATATTGAAACAAACCTAAGCGTGCCTAGAAGCCTTCGTAAGTGCTAATATGAGGTTTGTATCTAGTTTCAATGCATTATGTGACTCTGCGAGATGCTTTTGATGTACTTATTATACATTTAAGCAGCACTGCTAGCGTTTCGATTGCAGTTAGGCTATTATACACAGCTAGCAATGTTTAAATGCTTTTAGAGCTTTGAAATTGCTTTCCAACCTAAACAAAATAACGAATTATTTGAATATAGAATGTTTGAAGCTTTGTTTTGATTGGATTCATATTGAAACAAACCTAAGCGTGCCTAGAAGCCTTCGTAAGTGCTAATATGAGGTTTGTATCTAGTTTCAATGCATTTTGTGACTCTGCGAGATGCTTTTGATGTACTTATTATTCATTTAAACAGCACTTCTAGCGTTTCGGTTGCAGTTAGTCTATTATACACAGCTAGCCATGTTTAAATGCTTTTAGAGCTTTGAAATTGCTCTCTAACATAAAAAAATAACGAATTATTTGAATAGAGAATGTTTGAATTTTTGTTTTGATTGGATCATATTGAAACACACTTAAGCGTGCCTAGAAGCCTTCTTAAGTGCTAATATGACGTTTTTATCTAGTGTAAATGCATTATCTGAAACTGCGAGATGCTTTTGGTGTACCTATTATTCATTTAAGCAGCGCTTTCAGCGTTTCGGTTGCAGTTAGACTATTATACACAACTAGCTATGTTTATAGGTGTTCAGAACCCTTAAATTGCCCTCTAGCCTAAACAAAATAACGATTTATTTGAATAAAGAATGTTTGAATTTTTGTTTCGATTGGATTCATATTGAAACACACCTAAGCGTGCCTAGAAGCCTTCGTAAGTAATAATATGAGGTTTTCATTCAGTTTGAATGCAATATGTAAAAATGCGAGTTGCTTTTGGTGTAAATATTATTCATTTAAGCAGCACTTTTAGCGTTTCGGTTGCAGTTAAGCTATTATACACAGCTAGCCATGTTTATATGCGTTTAGAGCTCTGAAATTGCTCTCTAACATAAACAAAATAGCGAATTGTTTGAATATAAAATGTTTGAATTTTTCTTTCGATTGGATTCATATTGAAACACACCTAAGCGTGCCTAGAAGCATTCGTAAGTGCTAATATGAGGTTTGTCTCTAGCTTCAATGCAGTATGTGACACTGCGAAACGCTTTTGGTGTGATTATTATTCATTTAAGAAGTACTTTTAGCGCTTCGGTTCCAGTTAGTCTATTATACACAGTAAGCCATGTTTTAAAGGCGTTCAGAGTTCTTAAAATGCTATCTAATATAAAAAAAATTATTTGGATACAGATCGTTTGAATTTTTCTTTGTATTGGATGAGTTTTGAAACACAGTTGCGTGCTTAAAAGCCTTCGTAAGTGCTAATATGACGTTTGTCTCTAGTTTGAATGCAATATGTGACATTGCGAGATGATTTTGGCGTACTTATTATTCTATTAAGCAGCACTTTCAGCAGTTCGGTTGCAGTTAGGCTATTATACACAGCTAGCTATGTTTATAGGCATTCAGTGCCCTTAAATTGTTCTCTAACATAAACACAATATCGAAATATTTGAATACAGAATGTTTGAATTTTGTTTCGATTGGATTCATATTAAAACACACCTAAGCGTGCCTAGAAGCCTTTTGCTGTAATTACTATTCACTTAAGCAGCACTTTCAGCGGGACGGTTGCAGTTAGGCTATTATACACAGCTAGCTATGTTAATGGGTGTTCAGAACCCTTAAATTGCTCTCTAACAGAAACAAAATAACAAATTATTTAAATACAGATTGTTTGAATTTTTCTTTCAATTGAAGTCATTTTGAAACACACCTAGGCGTGCATAGAAGCCCTCCAAAGCGTTTGTATCCAGTTTGAATGCAATATGTGAGAGTGAAAGATGCTTTTGGTGTACTTATTATGCATTTAGAAGCCTTCGCAAGTGTCGTAAGTGTCGTATGTGCTAATATGAGGTTTTCATCGAGTTTGAATGCAATATGTGACACTGCGAGATGCTTTTGCTGTACTTATTATTCATTTAAGCAGCACTTTTAGCGTTTCGGTTGCAGTTAAGCTATTATACACAGCTAGCCATGTTTATATGCGTTTAGCGCTCTTAAATTGCTCTCTAGCATAAACAAAATAACGAATTATTTGAATACAGAATGTTTCAATTTTTCTTCCGATTGGATTCATATTGAAACTCTCCTCAGCGTGCGTAGAAGGCTTAGTAAATGTTAATATGACGTTTGTATCTAGTTTGAATGTAATATGTGACACTGCGAGATGCTTTTGTTGTACTTAATATTCATTTAAGCAGCACTTTTATCGTTTCGGTTGCAGTTAGGCAATTATACATAGCTAGCTATTTTTATAGGCGTTCAGAGCCCTTAAATTGCTCTCTAATACAAACAAAATAACAAATTATTTCGATACAGAACGTTTAAATTTTTCTTTGTATTGGTTGAATTTTGAAACACAATTAAGCGTGCTTAGAATCCTTCGTAAGAGCTAATCTGACGTTTTTCGGTAGTGCAAATGCAATATGTGACACTGCGTAATGCTTTGGTTAAACTTATTATTCATTTAAGCAGCAATTTCAGCGTTTCGGTTGCAGTTAGGCTATTAGACACAGCTAACTATGTTTATAGGCGTTCACAGCCCTTAAATTTCTCTCAAATATAAACAAAATAACGAATTATTTCAATACAGAGTATTTGAATTTTTCTTTCGATTGAATTCAAATTGAAACACTACTAGGCGTGAATAGAATCTTTCGTAAGTGCTAATATGACGTTTGTATCTAGTCTGAATTCAATATGTGACACTGCGAAATGCTTTGGGTGAACTTATTATTCATATAAACAGCAATTTCATCGTTTCGGTTGCAGTTAGGCTATTATACACAGCTAGCTATGTTTATAGGCGTTGCGAGCCTTTAATTTGCTCTCTAATATAAACAAAAGAACAAATTATTTGAATACAAAATGTTTAAATTCTTCTTTCGATTGGATTAATATTGAAACACACCTAAGCGTGCCTAGAAGCATTCGTAAGTGCTAATATGACGTTTGTATCTAGTTTGAATGTACTATGTGACACTGCAAGATCCTTTTGGTAAACTTATTATTTATTTAAGCAGCACTTTCAGCGTTTCGGTTGCAGTTAGGTTATTATACACAGCTATCTATTTTTATAGGCGTTCAGAGCCCTTAAATTTCTCTCTAATACAAACAAAATAACGAATTATTTGATTACAAAATGTTTGAATTTGTCTATCGATTGGATTCATATTGAAACACACCTAAACGTACCTTGAAGCCTTTGTAAGTGTTAATGTTTTTATCTAGTTTGAATGCAATATGTGACACTGCGAGTTGCTTTGGGTGAACTTATTATTTATTAAAGCAGCAAGTTCAGCGTTTCGGTCTTAGTTAGGCTATTTTACACAGCTAGCTATGTTTATAGGCGTTGACAGCCCTTACATTTCTCTCAAATATAAACAAAATAACGAATTATTTCGATACAAGGTGTTTGAATTTTTCTTTCGATTGGATTCAAATTGAAACACACCTAAGCGTGCCTGGAATCCCTCGTAAGTGCTAATATGACGTTTGTATCTAGTTTGAATGCAATATATGACACTGCGAGATGCTTTTGGTGTACCTACCTATTATTCATTTAAGCAGCACCTTCAGCGTTTCGGTTGCAGTTAGGTTATTATACACAGCTATCTATGTTTATAGTCGTTCCGAGCTTTTAGATTGCTTTCTAATATAAAAATAATAACGAATTATTTGAATACAGAATGTTTAAATCTTTCTTTCGATTGGATTCATATTGAAACTCACCTAAGCGTGCCTAGAAGCTTAGTAAGTGCTACTATGATGTTGTATCTTGTTCTAATGTAGTATTTGACACTGCGAGATGCTTTTGGTGTACTTATTATTCATTTAAGCAGCACCAGCACGTTTAACGTTTCGGTTGCAGTTAGGCTATTATACACAGCTAGCTACGTTTATAGGCGTTCCGAGCCTTTAAATTGCTCTCTAATATAAACATAATAACGAATTATTTCAATACAGAATGTTTAAATTTTTCTATCGATTGGATTCATATTGAAACTCTCCTAAGCGTTCGTAGAAGCCTTAGTAAATGCTAATATGGCGTTTGTATCTAGTTTGAATGTAATATGTGACACTGCGGGTTGCTTTTGTTGTACTTATTATTCATTTAAGCAGCACCTTTACCATTTCGGTTGCAGTTAGGCTATTATACACAGCTAGCTACGTTTATAGGCGTTCAGAGCCTTTAAATTGCTCTCAAATATAAACAAATTAACAAATTATTTTGATACAGAACGTTTGAATTTTTCTTTGTATTGGTTGAATTTGAAACACAATTAAGCGTGCTTAGAAGCCTTCGTAAGTGCTAATATGACATTTTTAGGTAGTGCAAATGCAATATGTGACACTGCGAGATGCTTTTGGTGTACTTATTATTGATTTAAGCTGCACTTTTACCGTTTGTGATGTAGCATGCTGTGAGAATGCTTATTTATTTTCAATTAATATCCAGATATCTAAAGGGTATCATGGGATAACATATGTAAGTGTATAGCTAGTTGCAGTAAATATTAGCAACCAGAGGGTTGTTAACTGCAACTGAAAAAGTTTCTATATTTTGAGTAATCTCAGTCTAATTAGTCACGTTAAAGGTATCATATCCCTTTAATTGTGAGAATACTATTGAAGTTTGGTACGTGTTAGCAAGAATAGCCTTCTGCACGATCAAATTCTGACCAACGAGTCACAATTATTTTTCGCATAGCGATTTGGAGATTAATAGAAACCATTTCAAGTGGTTATTGGTGTTTAAGTCACCAGTTAGCGCGAGTGTTTGTGTTTGTGGCATGCTGCACTACCGTTTAACAAAATATTAAACGGTCAGGACAGCTACAACAAGTTTTTATGGGGCTTCGACATCTTAAAGGAGATGCTTGACGACTGTGATCAGTTTGGAGCTGATATAGAAACACACTTCAGGTACGAGTTCATCTTTGAGAAGGTTAGTGTATTTTAATAACAGTTTGGTACGACAAAATTAGAATAAAACATTGTATTTTAGATTTAGAAGACATTTAGAATATTACGTTTTCCAAATTTGAATTGATTTAAGTACTCGACGTTTTCGGCTCTTATATTTAGAAATTGTATTATTTTTGGTCTAGTTATCTTTAAGAAAGTTTAACTTCACATTTTTGGAACAAGTAATTTAATTAAATATTTTGACAACCTTTAGTTTGATTATTAAATGTAATGTCAAGCCAAACATATTAATACACTATAACTGAATTAGAAGGTTTAATTTCAAGTACTGGATAGTGTGACTTAAAAAGCAAGTCAAATTGATAATAATTTGATATTTCAAAATACAATTCTAAAGATATAATTTATATTAACAATAACTCATTCAGCTGAGAAGGAAATCGAGTTCTTAATTGCTAAATAAGCTGGCTAGACGAGGTACATTTAAAAAGATTTAAGTGACATAATTTCAATGTCATATATTTATTGATGAGATATGTCAGTTTAGAATTCATTTGAAAGTAACAAGGGAAGTGCGAAATATATTACTATTGATACTACTTCTGTTCAATAAGCAAATAGGGTAGATATCTTAATTTAATTATTATATATAAAAAAACCCGGAAGAGGGGCGGTGTAATACGTTTCGGTTGCAGTTAGGCTATTATGCATAACTAACTATGTTTATAGAAGTTCAGAGTCCTTAAATGGCTTTCTAATATAAACAAAATAACGAATTATTTGAACACAGAATGTTTAAATTTTTCTTTCGATTGGATTCATATTGAAACTCTCCTAAGCGTGCCTAGAAGCCTTCGTAAGTGCTAATATAACGTTTGTATCCAGTTTGAATGCAATATCTGACACTGCGAGATTTTTTGGTGTACTTCATTTAAGCAGCACTTTTACCGTTTCGGTTGCAGTTAGGCTATTATACACAGCTAGCTATGTTTATAGGCGTTCAGAGCCCTAACATTGCTCTATAATATACACAAAATAACGAATTATTTGAATACAAAATGTTTGAATTTGTCTTTCGATTGGATTCATACTGAAACACACCTAAACGTGCTAGAAGCCTTGTAAGTGCTAATGTTTGTATCTAGTTTGAATGCAATATGTGACAATTTCGAGATGCTTTGGGTGAACTTATTATTCATTTAAGCAGCACGTACAGCGTTTCGGTTGCAGTTAGGCTATTGTACACAGCTTGCTATGTTTATAGGCGTTCCGAGCTTTTAAATTGCTTTCTAATATAAACAAAATAACGAATTATTTGGACACAGAATGTTTAAATTTTGTTTCGATTGGATTCATAATGAAACTCACCTAAGCGTGTCTAGAAGCCTTCAGAAGTGCTAATATGACGTTTGTATCTAGTTTGAATGCAATATCTGCCACTGCGAGATGCTTTTGGTGTACTTATTATTCATTTAAGCAGCACTTTTGCCGTTTCGGTTGCAGTTAGGCTATTGTACACAGCTAGCTATGTTTATAGGCGTTCCGAGCCTTTAAATTGCTTTCTAATATAAACAAAATAACGAATTATTTGAACACAGAATGCTTAAATTTTTATTTCGATTGGATTCATAATGAAACTCACCTAAGCGTGTCTAGAAGCCTTCGTAAGTGCTAATATGACGTTTGTATGTAGTTTGAAAGGCAATATGTGACACTGCGAGTTGCTTTTGGTGTACTTATTATTCATTTAAGCAGCACTTTTACCGTTTCGGTTGCAGTTAGGTTATTATACACAGCTAGCTATGTTTATAGGCGTTCAGAGCCCTAACATTGCTCTATAATATACACAAAATAACGAATTATTTAAATACAAAATATTTGAATTAGTTTTTCGATTGGATTCATATTGAAACACACCTAAACGTGCCTAGAAGCGTTGTAAGTGCTAATGTTTGTATCTAGTTTGAATGCAATATGTGACACTGCGAGATGCTTTGGGTGAACTTATTATTCATTTAAGCAGCACGTTCAGCGTTTCGGTTGCAGTTAGGCTACTGTACACAGCTGGCTATGTTTATAGTTGTTCCGAGCCTTTAAATTGCTTTCTAATATAAACAAAATAACGAATTATTTGAACACAGAATGCTTAAATTTTTATTTCGATTGGATTCATAATGAAACTCACCTAAGCGTGTCTAGAAGCCTTCGTAAGTGCTAATATGACGTTTGTATGTAGTTTGAAAGCAATATGTGACACTGCGAGTTGCTTTGGTGTACTTATTATTCATTTAAGCAGCACTTTTACCGTTTCGGTTGCAGTTAGGTTATTATACACAGCTAGCTATGTTTATAGGCGTTCAGAGCCCTAACATTGCTCTATAATATACACAAAATAACGAATTATTTAAATACAAAATATTTGAATTAGTCTTTCGATTGGATTCATATTGAAACACACCTAAACGTGCCTAGAAGCCTTGTAAGTGCTAATGTTTGTATCTAGTTTGAATGCAATATGTGACACTGCGAGATGCTTTGGGTGAACTTATTATTCATTTAAGCAGCACGTTCAGCGTTTCGGTTGCAGTTAGGCTACTGTACACAGCTAGCTATGTTTATAGTTGTTCCGAGCCTTTAAATGGCTTTCTAATATAAACAAAATAACGAATTATTTGAATACAGAATGTTTAAATTTTTCTTTCGATTGGATTCTTATTGAAACTAACCTAAGCGTGCGTAGAAGCCTTCGTAAGTGCTAATATGACGTTTGTATCTAGTTTATGTGCAATATGTGACACTGCGAAATGCTTTGGGTAAACTTATCATTCATTTAAGCAGCACTTTCAGAGTTTCGGTTGCAGTTAGGCTACTGTACACAGCTAGCTATGTTTATAGTTGTTCCGAGCCTTTAAATTGCTTTCTAATATAAACAAAATAACGAATTATTTGAACACAGAATGTTTAAATTTTTCTTTCGATTGGATTCATATTGAAACTCTCCTAAGCGTGCCTAGAAGCCTTCGTAAGTGCTAATATGACGTTTGTATCTAGTTTGAATGCATTATCTGACACTGCGAGATGCTTTTGGTGTACTTATTATTCATTTAAGCAGCACTTTTACCGTTTCGGTTGCAGTTAGGCTATTATACACAGCTAGCTATGTTTATAGGCGTTCAGACCCCTAACATTGCTCTATAATATACACAAAATAACGAATTATTTGAATACAAAATGTTTGAATTTGTCTTTCGATTGGATTCATATTGAAACACACCTAAACGTGCCTAGAAGCCTTTGTAAGTGATAATGTTTGTATCTAGTTTGAATGCAATATGTGACAATTTCGAGATGCTTTGGGTGAACTTATTATTCATTTAAGCAGCACGTTCAGCGTTTCGGTTGCAGTTAGGCTATTTTACACAGCTAGCTATGTTTATAGGCGTTTCGAGCCTTTAAATTGCTTTCTAATATAAACAAAATAACGAATTATTTGAATACAGAATGTTTACATTTTTCTTTCGATTGGATTCATATTGAAACTCACCTATGCGTGCGTAGAAGCCTTTGTTAGTGCTAATATGACGTTTGTATCTAGTTTGAGTGCAATATGTGACACTGCGAAATGGTTTGGGTAAACTTATCATTCATTTAAGCAGCACTTTCAGAGTTTCGGTTGCAGTTAGGCTATAATAGACAGCTAGCTATGTTTATAGGCGTTCCGAGTCTTTAAATTGCTCTCTAATATAAACATAATAACGAATTATTTGAATACAGAATGTTTGAATTTGTCTTTCGATTGGATTTATATTGAAACACACCTAAACGTGCCTAGAAGCATTTGTAAGTGCTAATGTTTGTATCTAGTTTGAATGCAATATGTGACACTGAGAGATGCTTTGGGTGAACTTATTATTCATTTAAGCAGCACGTTCAACGTTTCGGTTGCAGTTAGGCTATTGTACACAACTAGCTATTTTTATAGGCGTTCCGAGCCTTTAAATTGCTTTCTAATATAAACAAAATAACGAATTATTTGAACACAGAATGTTTAAATCTTTCTTTCGATTGGATTCATATTAAAACTCACCTAAACGTGCCTAGAAGCATTTGTAAGTGCTAATGTTTGTATCTAGTTTGAATGCAATATGTGACACTGTGAGATGCTTTGGGTGAACTTATTATTCATTTAAGCAGCACGTTCAACGTTTCGGTTGCAGTTACGCTATTGTACACAGCTTGCTATGTTTATAGGCGTTCCGAGCCTTTAAATTGCTTTCTAATATAAACAAAATAACGAATTATTTGAACACAGAATGTTTAAATTTTTGTTTCGATTGGATTCATAATGAAACTCACCTAAGCGTGTCTAGAAGCCTTCGTAAGTGTTAATATGACGTTTGTATCTAGTTTGAATGCAATATCTGCCACTGCGAGATGCTTTTGGTGTACTTATTATTTATTTAAGCAGCACTTTTGCCGTTTCGGTTGCAGTTAGGCTATTGTACACAGCTAGCTATGTTTATAGGCGTTCCGAGCCTTTAAATTGCTTTCTAATATAAACAAAATAACGAATTATTTGAACACAGAATGCTTAAATTTTTCTTTCGATTGGATTCATATTGAAACTCACCTAAGCGTGCCCAGAAGCCTTCGTAAGTGCTAATATGACGTTTGTATCTAGTTTGAATGCAATATGTGACACTGCGAGTTGCTTTTGGTGTACTTATTAATCATTTAAGCAGCACTTTTACCGTTTAGGTTGCAGTTATCCTATTATACACAGCTAGCTATGTTTATAGGCGTTCAGAGCCCTAACATTGCTCTATAATATACACAAAATAACGAATTATTTGAATACAAAATGTTTGAATTTGTCTTTCGATTGGATTCATATTGAAACACACCTAAACGTGCCTAGAAGCCTTTGTAAGTGCTAATGTTTGTATCTAGTTTGAATGCAATATGTGACACTGCGAGATGCTTTGGGTGAACTTATTATTCATTTAAGCAGCACTTTTACCGTTTCGGTTGCAGTTAGGCTATTATACACAGCTAGCTATGTTTATAGGCGTTCAGAGCTCTAACATTGCTCTATAATATACACAAAATAACGAATTATTTGAATACAAAATGTTTGAATTTGTCTTTCGATTGGATTCATATTGAAACACACCTAAACGTGCCTAGAAGCCTTTGTAAGTGCTAATGTTTGTATCTAGTTTGAATGCAATATGTGACAATTTCGAGATGCTTTGCGTGAACTTATTATTCATTTAAGCAGCACGTTCAGCGTTTCGGTTGCAGTTAGGCTATTTTACACAGCTAGCTATGTTTATAGGCGTTCCGAGCCTTTAAATTGCTTTCTAATATAAACAAAATAACGAATTATTTGAATACAGAATGTTTAAATTTTTCTTTCGATTGGATTCATATTGAAACTCACCTAAGCGTGCGTAGAAGCCTTTGTAAGTGCTAACATGACGTTTGTATCTAGTTTGAGTGCAATATGTGCAACTGCGAAATGTTTTGGGTAAACTTATCATTCATTTAAGAAGCACTTTCAGAGTTTCGGTTGCAGTTAGGCTATTATACACAGCTAGCTATGTTTATAGGTGTTCCGAGTCTTTAAATTGCTCTCTAATATAAACATAATAACGAATTATTTGAATACAGAATGTTTGAATTTGTCTTTCGATTGGATTCATATTGAAACACACCTAAACGTGCCTAGAAGCCTTTGTAAGTGATAATGTTTGTATCTAGTTTGAATGCAATATGTGACACTGCGAGATGCTTTGGGTGAACCTATTATTCATTTAAGCAGGACGTTCAGCGTTTCGGTTGCAGGTAGGCTACTGTACACAACCAGCTATGTTTATAGGCGTTCCGAGCCTTTAAATTGCTTTCTAATATAAACAAAATAACGAATTATTTGAATACAAAATGTTTAAATTTTTCTTTCGATTGGATTCATATTGAAACTCACCTAAGCGTGCCCAGAAGCTTTCGTAAGTGCTAATATGACGTTTGTATCTAGTTTGAATGCAATATGTGACACTGCGAGTTGCTTTTGGTGTACTTATTAATCATTTAAGCAGCACTTTTACCGTTTAGGTTGCAGTTATCCAATTAAACACAGCTAGCTATGTTTATAGGCGTTCAGAGCCCTAACATTGCTCTATAATATACACAAAATAACGAATTATTTGAATACAAAATGTTTGAATTTGTCTTTCGATTGGATTCATATTGAAACACACCTAAACGTGCCTAGAAGCCTTTGTAAGTGCTAATGTTTGTATCTAGTTTGAATGCAATATGTGACACTGCGAGATGCTTTGGGTGAACTTATTATTCATTTAAGCAGCACGTGCAGCGTTTCGGTTGCAGTTAGGCTATTGTACACAGCTTGCTATGTTTATAGGCGTTCCGAGCCTTTAAATTGCTTTCTAATATAAACAAAATAACGAATTATTTGAACACAGAATGTTTAAATTTTTCTTTTGATTGGATTCATATTGAAACTTTCCTAAGCGTGCCTAGAAGCCTTCGTAAGTGCTAATATGGCGTTTTTATTTAGTTTGAATGCAATATCTGACACTGCGAGATGCTTTTGGTGTACTTATTATTCATTTAAGCAGCACTTTTACCGTTTCGGTTGCAGTTAGGTTATTATACACAGCTAGCTATGTTTATAGGCGTTCAGAGCCCTAACATTGCTCTATAATATACACAAAATAACGAATTATTTAAATACAAAATATCTGAATTAATCTTTCGATTGGATTCATATTGAAACACGCCTAAACGTGCCTAGAAGCCTTGTAAGTGCTAATGTTTGTATCTAGTTTGAATGCAATAGGTGACACTGCGAGATGCTTTGGGTGAACTTATTATTCATTTAAGCAGCACGTTCAGCGTTTCGGTTGCAGTTAGGCTACTGTACACAGCTAGCTATGTTTATAGTTGTTCCGAGCCTTTAAATTGCTTTCTAATATAAACAAAATAACGAATTATTTGAATACAGAATGTTTAAATTTTTCTTTCGATTGGATTCTTATTGAAACTCACCTAAGCGTGCGTAGAAGCCTTCGTAAGTGCTAATATGACGTTTGTATCTAGTTTATGTGCAATATGTGACACTGCGGAATGCTTTGGGTAAACTTATCATTCATTTAAGCAGCACTTTCAGAGTTTCGGTTGCAGTTAGGCTATTGTACACAGCTATCTATGTTTATAGGCGTTCAGACCCCTAACATTGCTCTATAATATACACATAATAACGAATTATTTGAATACAAAATGTTTGAATTTGTCTTTCGATTGGATTCATATTGAAACTCTCCTAAGCGTGCCTAGAAGCCTTTGTAAGTGCTAATATGACGTTTGTATCTAGTTTCAATGCATTATCTGACACTGCGAGATGCTTTTGTTGTACTTATTATTCATTTAAGCAGCACTTTTACCGATTCGGTTGCAGTTAGGCTATTATACACAGCTAGCTATGTTTATAGGCGTTCAGACCCCTAACATTGCTCTATAATATACACAAAATAACGAATTATTTGAATACAAAATGTTTGAATTTGTCTTTCGATTGGATTCATATTGAAACTCTTCTAAGCTTGCCTAGAAGCCTTCGTAAGTGCTAATATGACGTTTGTATTTAGTTTGAATGCAATATCTGACACTGCGAGATGCTTTTGTTGTACTTATTATTCATTTAAGCAGCACTTTTACCGTTTCGGTTGCAGTTAGGTTATTATACACAGCTAGCTATGTTTATAGGCGTTCAGAGCCCTAACATTGCTCTATAATATACACAAAATAACGAATTATTTAAATACAAAATATTTGAATTAGTCTTTCGATTCGATTCATATTGAAACACACCTAAACGTGCCTAGAAGCCTTGTAAGTGCTAATGTTTGTATCTAGTTTGAATGCAATATGTGACACTGCGAGATGCTTTGGGTGAACTTATTATTCATTTAAGCAGCACGTTCAGCGTTTCGGTTGCAGTTAGGCTACTGTACACAGCTAGCTATGTTTATAGCTGTTCCGAGCCTTTAAATTGCTTTCTAATATAAACAAAATAACGAATTATTTGAATACAGAATGTTTAAATTTTTCTTTCGATTGGATTCTTATTGAAACTAACCTAAGCGTGCGTAGAAGCCTTCGTAAGTGCTAATATGACGTTTGTATCTAGTTTATGTGCAATATGTGACACTGCGAAATGCTTTGGGTAAACTTATCATTCATTTAAGCAGCACTTTCAGAGTTTCGGTTGCAGTTAGGCTATTGTACACAGCTATCTATGTTTATAGGCGTTCCGAGCTTTTAAATTGCTTTCTAATATAAACAAAATAACGAATTATTTGAACACAGAGTGTTTAAATTTTTCTTTCGATTGGATTCATATTGAAACTCTCCTAAGCGTGCCTAGAAGCCTTTGTAAGTGCTAATATGACGTTTGTATCTAGTTTGAATGCATTATCTGACACTGCGAGATGCTTTTGGTGTACTTATTATTCATTTAAGCAGCACTTTTACCGTTTCGGTTGCAGTTAGGCTATTATACACAGCTAGCTATGTTTATAGGCGTTCAGACCCCTAACATTGCTCTATAATATACACAAAATAACGAATTATTTGAATACAAAATGTTTGAATTTGTCTTTCGATTGGATTCATATTGAAACACACCTAAACGTGCCTAGAAGCCTTTGTAAGTGCTAATATTTGTATCTAGCTTAAATGCAATATGCGACACTGCGAGATGCTTTGGGTGAACTTATTATTCATTTAAGCAGCACGTTCAGCGTTCCGGTTGCAGCTAGGCTATTGTACACAGCTAGCTATGTTTATAGGCGTTCAGACCCCTAACATGGCTCTATAATATACACAAAATAACGAATTATTTGAATACAAAATGTTTGAATTTGTCTTTCGATTGGATTCATATTGAAACACACCTAAACGTGCCTAGAAGCCTTGTAAGTGCTAATGTTGGTATCTAGTTTGAATGCAATATGTGATAATTTCGAGATGCTTTGGGTGAACTTATTATTCATTTAAGCAGCACGTTCAGCGTTTCGGTTGCAGTTAGGCTATTGTACACAGCTAGCTATGTTTATAGGCGTTCCGAGCCTTTAAATTGCTTTCTAATATAAACAAAATAACGAATTATTTGAATACAGAATGTTTACATTTTTCTTTCGATTGGATTCTTATTGAAACTCACCTAAGCGTGCGTAGAAGCCTTTGTAAGTGCTAATATGACGCTTGTATCTAGTTTGAGTGCAATATGTGACACTGCGAAATGGTTTGGGTAAACTTATCATTCATTTAAGCAGCACTTTCAGAGTTTCGGTTGCAGTTAGGCTATTATAGACAGCTAGCTATGTTTATAGGCGTTCCGAGTCTTTAAATTGCTCTCTAATATAAACAAAATAACGAATTATTTGAATACAGAATGTTTAAATTTTTCTTTCGATTGGATTCTTATTGAAACTCACCTAAGCGTGCGTAGAAGCCTTCGTAAGTGCTAATATGACGTTTGTATCTAGTTTATGTGCAATATGTAACACTGCGAAATGCTTTGGGTAAACTTATCATTCATTTAAGCAGCCCTTTCAGAGTTTCGGTTGCAGTTAGGCTATTGTACACAGCTATCTATGTTTATAGGCGTTCCGAGCTTTTAAATTGCTTTCTAATATAAACAAAATAACGAATTATTTGAACACAGAATGTTTAAATTTTTCTTTCGATTGGATTCATATTGAAACTCTCCTAAGCGTGCCTAGAAGCTATTGTAAGTGTTAATATGACGTTTGTATCTAGTTTGAATGCATTATCTGACACTGCGAGATGCTTTTGGTGTACTTATTATTCATTTAAGCAGCACTTTTACCGTTTCGGTTGCAGTTAGGCTATTATACACAGCTAGCTACGTTTATAGGCGTTCAGAGCTCTAACATTGCTCTATAATATACACAAAATAACGAATTATTTGAATACAAAATGTTTGAATTTGTCTTTCGATTGGATTCATATTGAAACACACCTAAACGTGCCTAGAAGCCTTGTAAGTGCTAATGTTTGTATCTAGGTTGAATGCAATATGTGACAATTTCGAGATGTTTTGCGTGAACTTGTTATTCATTTAAGCAGCACGTTCAGCGTTTCGGTTGCAGTTAGGCTATTGTACACAGCTAGCTGTGTTTATAGGCGTTCCGAGCCTTTAAATTGCTTTCTAATATAAACAAAATAACGAATTATTTGAATACAGAATGTTTAAATTTTTCTTTCGATTGGATTCTTATTGAAACTCACCTAAGCGTGCGTAGAAGCCTTCGTAAGTGCTAATATGACGTTTGTATCTAGTTTATGTGCAATATGTAACACTGCGAAATGCTTTGGGTAAACTTATCATTCATTTAAGCAGCCCTTTCAGAGTTTCGGTTGCAGTTAGGCTATTGTACACAGCTATCTATGTTTATAGGCGTTCCGAGCTTTTAAATTGCTTTCTAATATAAACAAAATAACGAATTATTTGAACACAGAATGTTTAAATTTTTCTTTCGATTGGATTCATATTGAAACTCTCCTAAGCGTGCCTAGAAGCTATTGTAAGTGTTAATATGACGTTTGTATCTAGTTTGAATGCATTATCTGACACTGCGAGATGCTTTTGGTGTACTTATTATTCATTTAAGCAGCACTTTTACCGTTTCGGTTGCAGTTAGGCTATTATACACAGCTAGCTACGTTTATAGGCGTTCAGAGCTCTAACATTGCTCTATAATATACACAAAATAACGAATTATTTGAATACAAAATGTTTGAATTTGTCTTTCGATTGGATTCATATTGAAACACACCTAAACGTGCCTAGAAGCCTTGTAAGTGCTAATGTTTGTATCTAGGTTGAATGCAATATGTGACAATTTCGAGATGTTTTGCGTGAACTTGTTATTCATTTAAGCAGCACGTTCAGCGTTTCGGTTGCAGTTAGGCTATTGTACACAGCTAGCTGTGTTTATAGGCGTTCCGAGCCTTTAAATTGCTTTCTAATATAAACAAAATAACGAATTATTTGAATACAGAATGTTTAAATTTTTCTTTCGATTGGATTCATATTGAAACTCACCTAAGCGTGCGTAGAAGCCTTTGTAAGTGCTAATATGACGTTTGTATCTAGTTTGAGTGCAATATGTGACACTGCGAAATGCTTTGGGTAAACTTATCATTCATTTAAGCAGCACTTTCAGAGTTTCGGTTGCAGTTAGGCTATTATACACAGCTAGCTATGTTTTGTAGGCGTTCCGAGTCTTTAAATTGCTCTCTAATATAAACATAATAACGAATTATTTGAATACAAAATGTTTAAATTTTTCTTTCGATTGGATTCATATTGAAACTCACCTAAGCGTGCCCAGAAGCCTTCGTAAGTGCTAATATGACGTTTGTATCTAGTTTGAATGCAATATGTTACACTGCGAAATGCTTTTGGTGTACTTATTAATCATTTAAGCAGCACTTTTACCGTTTAGGTTGCAGTTAGGTTATTATACACAGCTAGCTATGTTTATAGGCGTTCAGAGCCCTAACATTGCTCTATAATATACAGAAAATAACGAATTATTTAGATACAAAATATTTGAATTAGTCTTTCGATTGGATTCATATTGAAACACACCTAAACGTGCCTAGAAGCCTTGTAAGTGCTAATGTTTGTATCTAGTTTGAATGCAATATGTGACACTGCGAGATGCTTTGGCTGAACTTATTATTCATTTAAGCAGCAGGTTCAGCGTTTCGGTTGCAGTTAGGCTACTGTACACAGCTAGCTATGTTTATAGTTGTTCCGAGCCTTTAAATTGCTTTCTAATATAAACAAAATAACGAATTATTTGAATACAGAATGTTTAAATTTTTCTTTCGATTGGATTCTTATTGAAACTCTCCTAAGCGTGCGTAGAAGCCTTCGTAAGTGCTAATATGACGTTTGTATCTAGTTTATGTGCAATATGTAACACTGCGAAATGCTTTGGGTAAACTTATCATTCATTTAAGCAGCACTTTCAGAGTTTCGGTTGCAGTTAGGCTATTGTACACAGCTATCTATGTTTATAGGCGTTCCGAGCTTTTAAATTGCTTTCTAATATAAACAAAATAACGAATTATTTGAATACAGAATGTTTAAATTTTTCTTTCGATTGGATTCTTATTGAAACTCTCCTAAGCGTGCGTAGAAGCCTTCGTAAGTGCTAATATGACGTTTGTATCTAGTTTATGTGCAATATGTAACACTGCGAAATGCTTTGGGTAAACTTATCATTCATTTAAGCAGCACTTTCAGAGTTTCGGTTGCAGTTAGGCTATTGTACACAGCTTGTTACGATACTTTTGGAGTGCCCCCCGTAGCATTGAACTTTCGCTAGCTGAATTCTGAACTTGAATATTTATGGTTGGCTTTTGTCAATTTTTGCAAACTTTAAACTAGGTATAATTGGCTATATCTTATTTTTAATTACTCTCCTATAATTATCATGCAGTTTCGTAAGCAATCCCTCGTTTAACTACTCATATTTTGCAAATTAGGTTTATTCTTGCTATATTTCTACAAATATTTGGGTATGGCCGCTAGGCAACCGGTGATACAAATTGTTTTTAACTATTCCATTTGTTGCTAGAGCAATGTTATCTTTTTCTGCAGTCAAACTTGCCTGACTGGTTTTTTGGCTTCTCCTGGCCCAAATTTCTGTTATCAGATGACCTGTGGGCTGGGTTTTTGAATTTTTCGGCTTTCTTTTCAAGCTAAATTGTCGTGCTAGTAGGTGTTCCTCTGCAGCTAAGTGCTTCATAGCCCTTTGGTAGGGCTCGCCTCTTCGAATAGATTGTTTGAGGGATCTGGAAGCATTTCTGCGTTATCGTGGATGTTCGTAATGATTATTAGATAGCTACTTACTTGCATCCCTTCGCTTTTGGCGGATCTCCTGGACGCCTACTTTAGCGCGCTTCTTTCGGCTCGACTCCCAGCTTGAGCCAAAAATTCCTGGCGGGAATTAAAACACTCCCCATCTGCTTGAAATCCTTCCTGTCTGGAGCAGGCCTATCCCGTTCGACTGCACCCTGCTGGAATCCAGTTCGATGCACTGGGCCCTAAGATAGTCGCATCGCCTGTAAATGTTGCAACTCTCGTGGGCAACACTGAAGATTGAGCAACTGCTTTACACTCACCTGCAAGTCATTCTGCAGCCTCCACAGCTGGCACTGCCTCCCGCAGCTGCAGCCGCCCTCGTTGCTTCGCTAGCTACGTCCAACAACAGGGGAGCAAACGGAGAGATTAGGTTCTGGTAAACTTTCCTGCAGGCAAGACGTTATTGTAGATAATATGCATTGCGCCTGTTGTACTTTATAACTGAATCATACTGTTTCATGCCGTTAGCACTTCGGGCATGTGATTTAGGTGATAGGTTTCGTGCATCGTTAGATTAGTAATATTTAGAATTTGTGTAATTAAATGTTAGGGCCGCCGCGCAATGATATGCGGATACCCTCTGCTACTTGCTAAATTGAGGTCATAAGGTTTACCTGTGTATTGCTCCGTTTGTGCCTTCGGGTCTCCTACCCTTATTGACCTGTTATCTGAAAAAAATTTATAGAGTAGAACTTGTAGCTTTGAGCTTCACTTGTGTCCTTTCTGGACGTCGCGTTTACTCACCAGCTTGCATAACCCAGTTCGGAAGCCTTAAAGCTTCGCTGTTTACATCACAAAACAGTATTTAATATTTTCATGTCAAACGTCCGGCGTGAAGCTAGGCACACTTCAGTAGCGTGTCTCGTGAACCGACTTCGGGAGCATTGTGATTATTTGTAGATCTTCGCTAACCGAGTAATGGGCAAATCCAAGCCTTTGCTTTCTTTAGCATATAAATATACATACGTACACTGAATGCATTTTTAATATGGACACCGTCGTTCATGTGTGGCCACGCAAGCGCACGCTGATTCCGCCCCTTAGAAAATTTTGAATATAGATATAGCGTCATTTAGGGCTAACCTTCGGGGTTAAAACGTTAGCCGAGGTGGTCTTGTATTGCTCTGAGCCGGTATACGCGAAATTTTAGACCCGCTCCGCGACTCGCGCTTAATCAATTTAAATTATTTTAATTGTCTCCGCGACGCCCGGCGTACCCTCGTTTCTTTTTTTTTTAGAGTGTTTGTACTGTCCAACGATTCGCGGCCTAAATTTTGCTTTATGAATATTTGCATGGTAATATTTATTTACGGCCCGAAACTACATTTCTTCTTTTGCATGCATTTGTAATAATTTATTTAGATATATATATACATTTACATCGAAATTTATAATTGGTACATCGTATGATTACTTATGTGTATTTGAACGCCTGCCTGATTTGTTGTACATTAATGTTTGTATTTGCACTATAGTACATACCCACCATTTATTAATAAAGCTGTGATATTTTCTTTGGTGGTTGATTTGATTGTTTTCTTCGTGCTGCTGGAAATTGTCCTGACCTTATGTACGGTCCGGCATAAGGATTAGAACTTGAGTCGTGGACCTGGCGCCCTATTTTTTTTTTTTTTTTATACTTTTTCAGCATAGCTGGAACCCTGCGACCCTCGCGGCGAGCTAGCCCAATTAGGCCGATAGTTACCAGCCGGCAAAACATCAAATATAACTTTCGCCAAAAGGTAAGGCCGACCGTCTATCTTCCCTAACAAGAAGATTTTGACGCCCAACGCTTTGGGGCCTTGAAAGGATTTTTGACTACGTCGTTATTAGGGTACTTGGTGGTACTATAGTGCAAATCGAATTGTTAGGGTGTTAGAATTTATTATTGGCTAGGTGATTTACATTTGGTATTATTTATTGTCGATACTTGTTGGGTATTTACAATTGATTATTGCTAGTTATAGGTTGGTTTATTGCATGCTATTTACAGGTTTTGCTTGGGTTAGTTATAAGCCTAGTTTAAATAAGTTTTTGTGATCATCTTGTTCTGTTGGAACAGCAAGATGGTATTTAAATTAGATGTTAATCGTTTGCTCGTCGATGAACTCGATTATGAGCTTCGAGTTAGAGACATTGCCATTCAGGGCAACGTCCAAGACAAACGTAAATTACTCCGTGCTCGTATGAAGATAGATCTTCTTATGAATGTCACTTTCACTCCCGTGTCTTTCGACGCTACTGAAGAACTTGCGATCTGTGAAGACAAACTTTCTATTTTAGCTGCCGAAATTGATAGTTGCACCTCTAGGGACCTGGACAATGATGCCCAACGATTAGGTACTCGTCTTCTTCATGTTCAAGGTCGTCTAGGTCATATTCTAGCAGAACCAGATTCCGCTTCTAGGTTGGAGTCCTTGAAGGATAAATGCGAACAATTAATTGCCGCCTTGGAAGCGAAACTTCAGCTTCACGTTGATGCTCAAGCTCGTAACGATACGTCAGTCGCACCGAGTGATTCAAGCTCGGAGGACGGTTCAGTAGCTTCGCCCCAGACAAGTCATATTCGCCCCCATAGCTCTGCTGTCACTACGTCTCAGGAAGACGCTGCCTTGCCTATTCGTCCTATTGCTAGCTCGGTTACTTGGAGTCATCCTTTGTCCACTTCACAGTTCTTTGCCCCTCAGCCTATTCCTAGTAGCTCAGCCATTCAACCTGGCATGTATTTGGATTATCCACCCTTTGCCGATGCCGTCAATCGACGCTCGTCTGCTGCTGAAGAGGTCAATCATTCTGCATCGTATAGACCCACTTCAGCCAATTATTTAGCCATCAATAAATGGAGGATCACCTTCGATGGAGGAAATGGCTTAACTAGCTTTTTAGAGGAAATTGAAGAAACTCGCATAGCTCGAAACGTGTCCAAGGATCAACTTTTTGCTGCTGCCATCGAATTGTTCACTGGCAACGCTCGAATTTGGTTTCGTTCCATTCGCAACACTATCCGTTCATGGGATGAATTGATCATCGCCTTGAAAGCCGCTTTTCTGCCTTGCGACTACGAAACTAGCTTATGGGATGAGATCCGTAGTAGAACCCAAGGACCCGATGAGCCCGTGACGGTCTATGTTGCTATTATGGAGAACCTTTTTAGTCGCCTTTCTCGTTTACCTGTAGAAATGGAACGCATAGAGATTATGCGTAGAAACTTGCAACCATACTTACAGGCACAACTGGCTCTCTACTCTCCCACGAGTATCTCGCAACTCAGACAACTTGGAAAGTTAATTGAAGATGCTAAGGTGCGTGCTTCGAGGTTCAAGAATCCACCTCCGCCTTATCAAGCCCTCGAACCTGACTTGGCTTATCACAAGCCCCGTTTTGGAGCTAGAGCTGCTGCCATTGAGGAAACTAGTTCCACTCCTAGTCCCTCTGCCGAAGAACAAGTCTGCGATGTTACAGCCGCTCGACCCTATGGTGTGTGCTGGAACTGCGGAAAGCCCGATCATCGCATGGCCCAGTGCCCATCACTTCGCAATTCTAGGAAGAAAAGCTCTGAAGCTAATATTGTCAAACAGTCACAAACAACGACCGATTTACCTACCGAACATCGCATTCTGCTCGATTTCATCTTAAGTCACGCCAGCAAAGATGAGAGGCCCTATCTTCGAGTCTCTATTTATGGCAAGGATCTACTTGGTTTGTTGGACTCCGGCGCGAGCCGTACCATTTTAGGTCGCCAAGGATGGGAAGTATTGAAGGGCGTCTGCAAATTAAGCTCTGTTAAATCTACCACCTGCAGCGTCGCCAACGGTGATAAATGCCATAGTATAGGTACACTTACCGTCCCCATCGTACTGAGAGATCGCGTGAGAACTTTCGAAGTCCTGGTTATTCCTTCACTCCCACATACATTAATTTTGGGCACCGACTTCTGGAAAAGGATGGCCCTTGTGCCAGATCTTCGCCATGGGGAATGGACCTTCTCCAAAGCCTCGGCTGACGAGCAAATCACAGCAATCCGTTCGACTGAACACCTCACGAACGACGAACAAGCTGTGCTTGATCAGACTATCAGCGAAGCTTTTTCCTTGATAGGAGATGGTGTAGGATGTACCCATTTAGTGGAACACGTAATCAAGACGGATGCTGAACCAATTAAGCAGCGCTATTATCCAATCTCGCCTGCTTTACAACAGCACGTGAATCAAGAGCTCGACGATATGTTGGAAAAGGGCATTGTGGAACCCTCAACATCCGCATGGTCATCGCCCATCGTTATGATAAAGAAGAAGGATGGCTCTTACCGCTTCTGTGTGGACTATCGGAAGCTCAACAAGGTTAGCCAACCTGATGCCTATCCACTTCCGTACATCAGCAACATCTTGGACAAGTTACGTGATGCACAATACCTGACCACGTTAGATGTCAAGTCAGCTTACTTTCAGGTGCCGGTTTCTGTCGCTAGCCGTCCGCTAACTGCCTTCACTGTCCCTAATCGTGGGTTGTACCAATTTTGTCGCCTCCCGTTCGGCCTTCATACCGCCCCGGCGACTTGGCAACGCCTTATCGACCGAGTTATTGGTGCCGACCTAGAACCTTACGCCTTCACATACTTGGATGACATTATTATCTGCACTCCTACCTTCGAACAACACCTGGAGATCTTGAAGGAAGTCATATCTAGGATCGCCAAGGCCGGCCTAACTTTGAACCGGGAAAAATGTCATTTTTGCAAGCCCGAACTGAAGTACCTGGGGTACGTCGTGAACTCCAAAGGTCTACTCGTCGACCCGGAAAAGGTCGAAGCAATCTTGAACATCCCTAACCCCAAGACGGTACCAGAGGTTAGAAGGATATTGGGAATGGCATCGTGGTATCGGCGCTTTGTGCCTAACTTTTCTTCAGTTGTGTCACCTATGACTCGCCTGCTTCGCAAGAACCAGAAGTTTGTTTGGTCTGAAGAATGTCAAACCGCATTTGACACCATTAAAGACTGCCTCGTCTCGGCCCCTGTGCTCTCTTGCCCAGATTTCAGTCGGCCCTTCACCATTCAGACGGACGCCTCTGGTTATGGACTCGGAGCCGTCTTGTCCCAGACGTATCCTGAGGGAGAGAAGGTCGTCTGCTATATAAGCCGTTCACTCACGAAGAATGAGCGGAAGTTCAGCACAACGGAACGCGAATGTCTCGCGGTACTCTTCGCCATCGAAAAACTTCGCCCGTACATCGAGGGAACTAAGTTTGACGTCGTGACCGACCACTACGCCCTCAAGTGGTTGCATAATATTAAAGACCCCATAGGACGCATTGCGCGTTGGGCCATACGCCTACAACAATATAATTTCAATGTTATCCATCGCAAAGGCAAAGACAATGTCGTACCTGACGCTCTGATGTTCAAGACCGTTGGTATGCTCGGATGCGCCTAAAAGTCCGAAACGATCCACAGCACTATCCTGCTTGGCGCGAGTCGAATTCGCAACTCTACAAACATGTTAGGAGCCCGTATCCAGAACTCATGCAGGCCAATGAAGATTGGAAGATAGTTCTACCTAAGGACAAACGTTCAGAAATACTACGACGTAATCATGATGATCCTACCTCAGGACATCTTGGCGTTTCGAAAACCTTAGGTCGTATAGCTCAGAGGTACTACTGGCCCAAGATGCGAACGGACGTTCTGCGCTACATTCGCAACTGCAAGATGTGTTCCCGCACTAAGCCTGACCAACGACCACCCGCTGGACATATGGGAGGTCACACAAACATCTCGAAGCCCTGGGAGGTTATCTGTATGGACCTCATAGGACCTCTACCTCGTTCATCTCGGGGATATCAGTATATACTCGTAGTGGCTGATTGTTTCTCTAAACTCCCTCTTGTATTTCCCCTTCGTAAGGCTACGGCCGCTGCAGTCGTACGTCACGTTGAAGAAAACGTGTTTTTATTGTTTGGCGCTCCGAAGAGAATTATCTGCGACAATGGTGTCCAGTTCAAGAGTCGCGAATTTACTGCCTTGGCTAGGAACTATGGCTGCAGAATAGCGTTTACAGCATTGTATCACCCTCAGGCAAATCCAACGGAACGCATCAATCGTGTTCTGAAAACAATGCTTACAGCGTACGTGTCCGACAAACAACGTGAGTGGGATAAATACTTACAACAAGTCGCTTGTGCCATAAGAACCTCCAAGCATGATGTCACTGGTCATAGCCCCTACTTTTTGAATTTTGGCCGAGAAATTACACTCGACGGGAATCCTGAAGAAAGACCTGAAGATGAAGGTCCCGAACTTCGTGTCATAAGGGATGAAAACCCCAACATAAGAGCCCAAGCGCTGCAACGGTTGTACAAAGAAGTAAAAGTTCGTCTTGCTAGGGCCTACGATCGTTCGAAGGTATACTACAACCTGCGAAGACGACCTGATGAATATCAGATAGGCAACTCCGTTTGGAGAAGAAACTTCACGCAATCGGATGCTGCTAACCACTATACTGCTAAATTGGCACCCAAGTTCATTGGACCCTTTATAATTCATAAGAAATTGTCTCGCTTCATATATCAACTTAAGGATCCAGACGGACGTCTACGCGGGAATTGGCATGCCAAAGACTTGAAGCTCAACAACGCTGTCGACAATGATGATGATTTGGTTTAGTCTACGTCTTTTTGGGTGGCTGGTTTGGGGACGTCGGACGGAATCTTTGGGACCCAACTCACCTTTCCTTTTTCTCGAATTGGAGTCCCGACCTAAACATCTGGTCCCTTCATTTCTCGCATCTTTCTCTGTCTCATTTTTTTTTTCTTGTTTGAAAGGGACGTTCCCTCTTTTTGCTGTGCTCGTTCTCTTTATACTTCGTGTTATTTTGGATATCAGTTCTATCTTCTGTCATTTGGAGATAGCTTCAGTGCTGTAGGTCGATCCTGGGCCTAAGTACTTAACCCTTGGTTGAGGTCGGTTTTCCTTTCCCTTCCTTCTTCTGTGTCGTTCGCTTTCCTGTCTCCCACTCCGCATTTTTCCGAGGTGTTTGCGTTTCGGGTGCATCTTTGTTGCAACCTGACGTAACCTTCCCTTCCACCGGCGCAGCTCACATCATCTTGCAGCGACGGAAGAGGTTGGTGTCTAGTTGTCTTCGATGATGTGCTTGAACTCTTACATCCTCTCTTCTTGTCTACTTCTTTAGATCCTTTGTTCCTTCCCTTTGTTTCTCTCCAGCAGGCATCGTTTTTTTTTTGGGCAATTCGGTTTTGATGGCATTTGTATGGTCGGGTAAATCTGGAGTGATTTACCCTCCCTTTTGTTGGGGGAGGATTTGTTACGATACTTTTGGAGTGCCCCCCGTAGCATTGAACTTTCGCTAGCTGAATTCTGAACTTGAATATTTATGGTTGGCTTTTGTCAATTTTTGCAAACTTTAAACTAGGTATAATTGGCTATATCTTATTTTTAATTACTCTCCTATAATTATCATGCAGTTTCGTAAGCAATCCCTCGTTTAACTACTCATATTTTGCAAATTAGGTTTATTCTTGCTATATTTCTACAAATATTTGGGTATGGCCGCTAGGCAACCGGTGATACAAATTGTTTTTAACTATTCCATTTGTTGCTAGAGCAATGTTATCTTTTTCTGCAGTCAAACTTGCCTGACTGGTTTTTTGGCTTCTCCTGGCCCAAATTTCTGTTATCAGATGACCTGTGGGCTGGGTTTTTGAATTTTTCGGCTTTCTTTTCAAGCTAAATTGTCGTGCTAGTAGGTGTTCCTCTGCAGCTAAGTGCTTCATAGCCCTTTGGTAGGGCTCGCCTCTTCGAATAGATTGTTTGAGGGATCTGGAAGCATTTCTGCGTTATCGTGGATGTTCGTAATGATTATTAGATAGCTACTTACTTGCATCCCTTCGCTTTTGGCGGATCTCCTGGACGCCTACTTTAGCGCGCTTCTTTCGGCTCGACTCCCAGATTGAGCCAAAAATTCCTGGCGGGAATTAAAACACTCCCCATCTGCTTGAAATCCTTCCTGTCTGGAGCAGGCCTATCCCGTTCGACTGCACCCTGCTGGAATCCAGTTCGATGCACTGGGCCCTAAGATAGTCGCATCGCCTGTAAATGTTGCAACTCTCGTGGGCAACACTGAAGATTGAGCAACTGCTTTACACTCACCTGCAAGTCATTCTGCAGCCTCCACAGCTGGCACTGCCTCCCGCAGCTGCAGCCGCCCTCGTTGCTTCGCTAGCTACGTCCAACAACAGGGGAGCAAACGGAGAGATTAGGTTCTGGTAAACTTTCCTGCAGGCAAGACGTTATTGTAGATAATATGCATTGCGCCTGTTGTACTTTATAACTGAATCATACTGTTTCATGCCGTTAGCACTTCGGGCATGTGATTTAGGTGATAGGTTTCGTGCATCGTTAGATTAGTAATATTTAGAATTTGTGTAATTAAATGTTAGGGCCGCCGCGCAATGATATGCGGATACCCTCTGCTACTTGCTAAATTGAGGTCATAAGGTTTACCTGTGTATTGCTCCGTTTGTGCCTTCGGGTCTCCTACCCTTATTGACCTGTTATCTGAAAAAAATTTATAGAGTAGAACTTGTAGCTTTGAGCTTCACTTGTGTCCTTTCTGGACGTCGCGTTTACTCACCAGCTTGCATAACCCAGTTCGGAAGCCTTAAAGCTTCGCTGTTTACATCACAAAACAGTATTTAATATTTTCATGTCAAACGTCCGGCGTGAAGCTAGGCACACTTCAGTAGCGTGTCTCGTGAACCGACTTCGGGAGCATTGTGATTATTTGTAGATCTTCGCTAACCGAGTAATGGGCAAATCCAAGCCTTTGCTTTCTTTAGCATATAAATATACATACGTACACTGAATGCATTTTTAATATGGACACCGTCGTTCATGTGTGGCCACGCAAGCGCACGCTGATTCCGCCCCTTAGAAAATTTTGAATATAGATATAGCGTCATTTAGGGCTAACCTTCGGGGTTAAAACGTTAGCCGAGGTGGTCTTGTATTGCTCTGAGCCGGTATACGCGAAATTTTAGACCCGCTCCGCGACTCGCGCTTAATCAATTTAAATTATTTTAATTGTCTCCGCGACGCCCGGCGTACCCTCGTTTCTTTTTTTTTTAGAGTGTTTGTACTGTCCAACGATTCGCGGCCTAAATTTTGCTTTATGAATATTTGCATGGTAATATTTATTTACGGCCCGAAACTACATTTCTTCTTTTGCATGCATTTGTAATAATTTATTTAGATATATATATACATTTACATCGAAATTTATAATTGGTACATCGTATGATTACTTATGTGTATTTGAACGCCTGCCTGATTTGTTGTACATTAATGTTTGTATTTGCACTATAGTACATACCCACCATTTATTAATAAAGCTGTGATATTTTCTTTGGTGGTTGATTTGATTGTTTTCTTCGTGCTGCTGGAAATTGTCCTGACCTTATGTACGGTCCGGCATAAGGATTAGAACTTGAGTCGTGGACCTGGCGCCCTATTTTTTTTTTTTTTTTATACTTTTTCAGCATAGCTGGAACCCTGCGACCCTCGCGGCGAGCTAGCCCAATTAGGCCGATAGTTACCAGCCGGCAAAACATCAAATATAACTTTCGCCAAAAGGTAAGGCCGACCGTCTATCTTCCCTAACAAGCTATCTATGTTTATAGGCGTTCCGAGCTTTTAAATTGCTTTCTAATATAAACAAAATAAGGAATTATTTGAACACAGAATGTTTAAATTTTTCTTTCGATTGGATTCATATTGAAACTCTCCTAAGCGTGCCTAGAAGCTATTGTAAGTGCTAATATGACGTTTATATCTAGTTTGAATGCATTATCTGACACTGCGAGATGCTTTTGGTGTACTTATTATTCATTTAAGCAGCACTTTTACCGTTTCGGTTGCAGTTAGGCTATTATACACAGCTAGCTATGTTAATAGGCGTTCAGACCCCTAACATTGCTCTATAATATACACAAAATAACGAATTATTTGAATACAAAATGTTTGAATTTGTCTTTCGATTGGATTCATATTGAAACACACCTAAACGTGCCTAGAAGCCTTTGTAAGTGCTAATATTTGTATCTAGTTTGAATGCAATATGCGACACTGCGAGATGCTTTGGGTGAACTTATTATTCATTTAAGAAGCACTTTTACCGTTTCGGTTGCAGTTAGGCTATTATACACAGCTAGCTATGTTTATAGGAGTTCAGAGCTCTAACATTGCTCTATAATATACACAAAATAACGAATTATTTGAATACAAAATGTTTGAATTTGTCTTTCGATTGGATTCATATTGAAACACACCTAAACGTGCCTAGAAGCCTTGTAAGTGCTAATGTTTGTATCTAGTTTGAATGCAATAAGTGACACTGCGAGATGCTTTGGGTGAACTTATTATTCATTTAAGCAGCACTTTTACCGTTTCGGTTGCAGTTAGGCTATTATACACAGCTAGCTACGTTTATAGGAGTTCAGAGCTCTAACATTGCTCTATAATATACACAAAATAACGAATTATTTGAATACAAAATGTTTGAATTTGTCTTTCGATTGGATTCATATTGAAACTCACCTAAGCGTGCCCAGAAGCCTTCGTAAGTGCTAATATTACGTTTGTATCTAGTTTGAATGCAATATGTGACACTGCGAGTTGCTTTTGGTGTACTTATTAATCATTTAAGCAGCACTTTTACCGTTTAGGTTGCAGTTATCCTATTATACACAGCTAGCTATGTTTATAGGAGTTCAGAGCTCTAACATTGCTCTATAATATACACAAAATAACGAATTATTTGAATACAAAATGTTTGAATTTGTCTTTCCATTGGATTCATATTGAAACACACCTAAACGTGCCTAGAAGCCTTGTAAGTGCTAATGTTTGTATCTAGTTTGAATGCAATATGTGACACTGCGAGATGCTTTGGGTGAACTTATTATTCATTTAAGCAGCACTTTTACCGTTTCGGTTGCAGTTAGGCTATTATACACAGCTAGCTACGTTTATAGGCGTTCAGAGCTCTAACATTGCTCTATAATATACACAAAATAACGAATTATTTGAATACAAAATGTTTGAATTTGTCTTTCGATTGGATTCATATTGAAACACACCTAAACGTGCCTAGAAGCCTTGTAAGTGCTAATGTTTGTATCTAGGTTGAATGCAATATGTGACAATTTCGAGATGCTTTGCGTGAACTTGTTATTCATTTAAGCAGCACGTTCAGCGTTTCGGTTGCAGTTAGGCTATTGTACACAGCTAGCTATGTTTATAGGCGTTCCGAGCCTTTAAATTGCTTTCTAATATAAACAAAATAACGAATTATTTGAATACAGAATGTTTAAAAAACTGTACACAGCTAGCTATGTTTATAGTTGTTCCGAGCCTTTAAATTGCTTTCTAAAATAAACAAAATAACGAATTATTTGAAAACAGAATGTTTAAATTTTTCTTTCGATTGGATTCTTATTGAAACTCACCTAAGCGTGCGTAGAAGCCTTCGTAAGTGCTAATATGACGTTTGTATCTAGTTTATGTGCAATATGTAACACTGCGAAATGCTTTGGGTAAACTTATCATTCATTTAAGCAGCACTTTCAGAGTTTCGGTTGCAGTTAGGCTATTGTACACAGCTATCTATGTTTATAGGCGTTCCGAGCTTTTAAATTGCTTTCTAATATAAACAAAATAACGAATTATTTGAACACAGAATGTTTAAATTTTTCTTTCGATTGGATTCTTATTGAAACTCTCCGAAGCGTGCCTAGAAGCTATTGTAAGTGCTAATATGACGTTTGTATCTAGTTTGAATGCATTATCTGACACTGCGAGATGCTTTTGGTGTACTTATTATTCATTTAAGCAGCACTTTTACCGTTTCGGTTGCAGTTAGGCTATTATACACAGCTAGCTATGTTTATAGGCGTTCAGACCCCTAACATTGCTCTATAATATACACAAAATAACGAATTATTTGAATACAAAATGTTTGAATTTGTCTTTCGATTGGATTCATATTGAAACACACCTAAACGTGCCTAGAAGCCTTTGTAAGTGCTAATATTTGTATCTAGTTTGAATGCAATATGCGACACTGCGAGATGCTTTGGGTGAACTTATTATTCATTTAAGCAGCACGTTCAGCGTTTCGGTTGCAGTTAGGCTATTGTACACAGCTAGCTATGTTTATAGGCGTTCCGAGTTTTTAAATTGCTCTCTAATATAAACAAAATAACGAATTATTTGAATACAGAATGCTTAAATTTTTCTTTCGATTTGATTCATATTGAAACTCACCTAAGCGTGCGTAGAAGCCTTCGTAAGTGCTAATATGACGTTTTTATCTAGTTTGTGTGCAATATGTGACACTGCGAAATGCTTTGGGTAAACTTATCATTCATTTAAGCAGCACTTTCAGAGTTTCGGTTGCAGTTAGGCTATTGTACACAGCTAGCTATGTTTCTAGGCGTTCCGAGTTTTTAAATTGCTTTCTAATATAAACAAAATAACGACTTATTTGAACACAGAATGTTTAAATTTTTGTTTCCATCGGATTCATAATGAAACTCACCTAAGCGTGTCTAGAAGCCTTCGTAAGTGCTAATATGACGTTTGTATCTAGTTTGAATGCAATATCTGCCACTGCGAGATGCTTTTGGTGTACTTATTATTCATTTAAGCAGCACTTTTGCCGTGTCGGTTGCAGTTAGGCTATTGTACACAGCTAGCTATGTTTATAGGCGTTCCGAGCCTTTAAATTGCTTTCTAATATAAACAAAATAACGGATTATTTGAACACAGAATGCTTAAATTTTTCTTTCGATTGGATTCATATTGAAACTCTCCTAAGCGTGCCTAGAAGCTATTGTAAGTGCTAATATGACGTTTGTATCTAGTTTGAATGCATTATCTGACACTGCGAGATGCTTTTGGTGTACTTATTATTCATTTAAGCAGCACTTTTACCGTTTCGGTTGCAGTTAGGCTATTATACACAGCTAGCTATGTTTATAGGCGTTCAGACCCCTAACATTGCTCTATAATATACACAAAATAACGAATTATTTGAATACAAAATGTTTGAATTTGTCTTTCGATTGGATTCATATTGAAACTCACCTAAGCGTGCGTAGAAGCCTTCGTAAGTGCTAATATGACGTTTTTATCTAGTTTGTGTGCAATATGTGACACTGCGAAATGCTTTGGGTAAACTTATCATTCATTTAAGCAGCACTTTCAGAGTTTCGGTTGCAATTAGGCTATTATACACAGCTAGCTATGTTTCTAGGCGTTCCGAGTTTTTAAATTGCTGTCTAATATAAACATAATAACGAATTATTTGAATACAGAATGTTTGAATTTGTCTTTCGATTGGATTCATATTGAAACACACCTAAACGTGCCTAGAAGCCTTGTAAGTGCTAATGTTTGTATCTAGTTTGAATGCAATATGTGACAATTTCGAGATGCTTTGGGTGAACTTATTATTCATTTAAGCAGCACGTTCAGCGTTTCGGTTGCAGTTAGGCTATTGTACACAGCTAGCTATGTTTATAGGCGTTCCGAGCCTTTAAATTGCTTTCTAATATAAACAAAATAACGAATTATTTGAATTCAGAATGTTTACATTTTTCTTTCGATTGGATTCATATTGAAACTCACCTAAGCGTGCGTAGAAGCCTTTGTAAGTGCTAATATGACGTTTGTATCTAGTTTGAGTGCAATATGTGACACTGCGAAATGCTTTGGGTAAACTTATCATTCATTTAAGCAGCACTTTCAGAGTTTCGGTTGCAGTTAGGCTATTATAGACAGCTAGCTATGTTTATAGGCGTTCCGAGTCTTTAAATTGCTCTCTAATATAAACATAATAACGAATTATTTGAATACAGAATGTGTGAATTTGTCTTTCGATTGGATTTATATTGAAACACACCTAAACGTGCCTAGAAGCATTTGTAAGTGCTAATGTTTGTATCTAGTTTGAATGCAATATGTGACACTGAGAGATGCTTTGGGTGAACTTATTATTCATTTAAGCAGCACGTTCAACGTTTCGGTTGCAGTTAGGCTATTGTACACAACTAGCTATTTTTATAGGCGTTCCGAGCCTTTAAATTGCTTTCTAATATAAACAAAATAACGAATTATTTGAACACAAAATGTTTAAATTTTTCTTTCGAATGGATTCATATTAAAACTCACCTAAGCGTGTCTAGAAGCCTTCGTAAGTGCTAATATGACGTTTGTATCTAGTTTGAATGCAATATTTGACACTGCGAGTTGCTTTTGGTGTAATTATTAATCATTTAAGCAGCACTTTTACCGTTTAGGTTGCAGTTATCCTATTATACACAGCTAGCTATGTTTATAGGCGTTCAGAGCCCTAACATTGCTCTATAATATACACAAAATAACGAATTATTTGAATACAAAATGTTTGAATTTGTCTTTCGATTGGATTCATATTGAAACACACCTAAACGTGCCTAGAAGCCTTTGTAAGTGCTAATGTTTGTATCTAGTTTGAATGCAATATGTGACACTACGAGATGCTTTGGGTGAACTTATTATTCATTTAAGCAGCACGTTCAGCGTTTCGGTTGCAGTTAGGCTATTGTACACAGCTTGCTATGTTTATAGGCGTTCCGAGCCTTTAAATTGCTTTCTAATATAAACAAAATAACGAATTATTTGAACACAGAATGTTTAAATTTTTGTTTCCATTGGATTCATAATGAAACTCACCTAAGCGTGTCTAGAAGCCTTCGTAAGTGCTAATATGACGTTTGTATCTAGTTTGAATGCAATATCTGCCACTGCGAGATGCTTTTGGTGTACTTATTATTCATTTAAGCAGCACTTTTGCCGTGTCGGTTGCAGCTAGGCTATTGTACACAGCTAGCTATGTTTATAGGCGTTCCGAGCCTTTAAATTGCTTTCTAATATAAACAAAATAACGAATTATTTGAACACAGAATGCTTAAATTTTTCTTTCGATTGGATTCATATTGAAACTCACCTAAGCGTGCCCAGAAGCCTTCGTAAGTGCTAATATTACGTTTGTATCTAGTTTGAATGCAATATGTGACACTGCGAGTTGCTTTTGGTGTACTTATTAATCATTTAAGCAGCACTTTTACCGTTTAGGTTGCAGTTATCCTATTATACACAGCGAGCTATGTTTATAGGCGTTCAGGGCCCTAACATTGCTCTATAATATACACAAAATAACGAATTATTTGAATACAAAATGTTTGAATTTGTCTTTCGATTGGATTCATATTGAAACACACCTAAACGTGCCTAGAAGCCTTTGTAAGTGCTAATGTTTGTATCTAGTTTGAATGCAATATGTGACACTGCGAGATGCTTTGGGTGAACTTATTATTCATTTAAGCAGCACTTTTACCGTTTCGGTTGCAGTTAGGCTATTATACACAGCTAGCTATGTTTATAGGCGTTCAGAGCTCTAACATTGCTCTATAATATACACAAAATAACGAATTATTTGAATACAAAATGTTTGAATTTGTCTTTCGATTGGATTCATATTGAAACACACCTAAACGTGCCTAGAAGCCTTGTAAGTGCTAATGTTTGTATCTAGTTTGAATGCAATATGTGACACTGCGAGATGCTTTGGGTGAACTTATTATTCATTTAAGCAGCACTTTTACCATTTCGGTTGCAGTTAGGCTATTATACACAGCTAGCTACGTTTATAGGCGTTCAGGGCTCTAACATTGCTCTATAATATACACAAAATAACGAATTAATTGAATACAAAATGTTTGATTTTGTCTTTCGATTGGATTCATATTGAAACACACCTAAACGTGCCTAGAAGCCTTGTAAGTGCTAATGTTTGTATCTAGGTTGAATGCAATATGTGACAATTTCGAGATGCTTTGGGTGAACCTATTATTCGTTTAAGCAGCACGTTCAGCGTTTCGGTTGCAGGTAGGCTATTGTACACAACCAGCTATGTTTATAGGCGTTCCGAGCCTTTAAATTGCTTTCTAATATAAACAAAATAACGAATTATTTGAATACAGAATGTTTAAATTTTTCTTTCGATTGGATTCATATTGAAACTCACCTAAGCGTGCGTAGAAGCCTTTGTAAGTGCTAATATGACGTTTGTATCTAGTTTGAGTGCAATATGTGACACTGCGAAATGCTTTGGGTAAACTTATCATTCATTTAAGCAGCACTTTCAGAGTTTCGGTTGCAGTTAGGCTATTATACACAGCTAGCTATGTTTTGTAGGCGTTCCGAGTCTTTAAATTGCTCTCTAATATAAACATAATAACGAATTATTTGAATACAGAATGTTAGAATTTGTCTTTCGATTGGATTCATATTGAAACACACCTAAACGTGCCTAGAAGCCTTTGTAAGTGCTAATGTTTGTATCTAGTTTGAATGCAATATGTGACACTGCGAGATGCTTTGGGTGAACCTATTATTCATTTAAGCAGCACGTTCAGCGTTTCGTTTGCAGGTAGGCTATTGTACACAACCAGCTATGTTTATAGGCGTTCCGAGCCTTTAAATTGCTTTCTAATATAAACAAAATAACGAATTATTTGAACACAGAATGTTTAAATTTTTCTTTCGATTTAATTCATATTGAAACACACCTAAGCGTGCCTAGAAGCCTTCGTAAGTGCTAATATGAGGTTTTCAACCTGTTAGAATGCAATATATGACGTTGCGATATGCTTTTGGTGTACTTATTATTCATTTAAGTAGCACTTTCAGAGTTTCGGTTGCAGTTAGGCTATTATACACAGCTAGCTATGTTTATAGGCGTTCCGAGTCTTTAAATTGCTCTCTAATATAAACATAATAACGAATTATTTGAATACAGAATGTTTAAATTTTTCTTTCGATGGGATTCATATTGAAACTCTCCTAAGCGTGCCTAGAAGCCTTTGTAAGTGCTAATATGACGTTTGTATCTAGTTTGAATGCAATATCTGACACTGCGAGATGCTTTTGATGTACTTATTATTCATTTAAGCAGCACTTTTACCGTTTCGGTTGCAGTTAGGCTATTGTACACAACTAGCTATGTTTATAGGCGTTCCGAGCCTTTAAATTGCTTTCTAATATAAACAAAATAACGAATTATTTGAACACAGAATGTTTAAATTTTTCTTTCGATTGGATTCATATTGAAACTCACCTAAGCGTGCCCAGAAGCCTTCGTAAGTGCTAATATGACGTTTGTATCTAGTTTGAATGCAATATGTGACACTGCGAGATGCTTTGGGTGAACTTATTATTCATTTAAGCAGCACTTTTGCCGTGTCGGTTGCAGTTAGGCTATTGTACACAGCTAGCTATGTTTATAGGCGTTACGAGCCTTTAAATTGCTTTCTAATATAAACAAAATAACGAATTATTTGAACACAGAATGTTTAAATTTTTCTTTCGATTGGATTCATATTGAAACTCACCTAAGCGTGCCCAGAAGCCTTCGTAAGTGCTAATATGACGTGTGTATCTAGTTTGAATGCAATATGTGACACTGCGAGTTGCTTTTGGTGAACTTATTAATAATTTAAGCAGCACTTTTACCGTTTAGGTTGCAGTTATCCTATCATACACAGCTAGCTATCTTTATAGGCGTTCAGAGCCCTAACATTGCCCTATAATATACACAAAATAACGAATTATTAGAATACAAAATGTTTGAATTTGTTTTTCGATTGGATTTATATTGAAACACACCCAAACGTGCCTAGAAGCCTTTGTAAGTGCTAATGTTTGTATCTAGTTTGAATGCAATATGTGACACTGCGTGATGCTTTGGGTAAACTTATTATTTATTTAAGTAGCAGGTTCAGCATTTCGGTTGCAGTTAGGCTATTGTACACAGCTTGCTATGTTTATAGGCGTTCCGAGCCTTTAAATTGCTTTCTAATATAAACAAAATAACGAATTATTTGAACACAGAATGTTTAAATTTTTGTTTCGATTGGATTCATATTGAATCTCACCTAAGCGTGCCTAGAAGCCTTCGTAAGTGCTAATATGACGTTTGTATCTAGTTTGAATGCAATATCTGACACTGCGAGATGCTTTTGGTGTACTTATTATTTTTTATTTAAGCAGCACTTTTACCGTTTCGGTTGCAGTTATGCTATTGTACACAGCTAGCTACGTTTATAGGCGTTCCGAGCCTTTAAATTGCTTTCTAATATAAACAAAATAACGAATTATTTGAACACAGAATGTTTAAATTTTTCTTTCGATTGGATTCATAATGAAACTCACCTAAGCGTGCCCAGAAGCCTTCGTAAGTGCTAATATGAGATTTTCATCCAGTTTGAATGCAGTATGTGACACTGCGAGATGCTTTTGGTGTACTTATTATTCGTTTAAGCAGCACGTTCAGCGTTTCGGTTGCAGTTAGGCTTTTATACACAGCTAGCTATGTTTATAGGTGTTCAGAACCCTTAAATTGCTCTCTAACATAAACAAAATAACGAATTATTTGAATGCAGAATGTTTGAAATTTTGTTTCCATTGGATTCATATTGAAACACACCTAAGCGTGCCTAGAAACCTTCGTAAGTGCTAATATGAAGTTTTCATGCAGTTTGAATGTAATATGTGACGGTTCGAGACGCTTTCGGTGTACTAATTATCTATTTAAGCAGCACTTTTAGCATTTCGCTTGCAGTTAGGCTATTATACACAGCTAGCTAAGTTTATAGGTGTTCAGAATCATTAAATTGCTCTCCAACTTAAACAAAATAACGAATTATTTGAATACAGAATGTTTGAATTTTTCTTTCGATTGGATTCATATTGAATCACACCTGAGCGTGCCTAGAAGCCTTTGTAAGTGCTAATATGAGGTTTTCAACCAGTTTGAATGCAATATGTGAAGTTGCGAGATGCTTTTGGTGTACTTATTATTCGTTTAAGCAGCACTTTTAGCGCTTCGGTTGCAGTCAGGCTTTTATACACAGCTAGCCATGTTTATAGACGTTTAAAGCTATGAAATTGCTCTCTAATATAAACAAAATTACGAGTTATTTGAATACAGATTGTATGTATTTGTCTTTCGATTGGATTCATATTGAAACACACTTAAGCGTGGCTAGAAGCCTTCGTAAGTGCTCATATGAGGTTTTCATCCAGTTTGAATGCAATATGTGACACTGAGAGATGCTTTTGGTGTACTTATTATTCATTTAAGCAGAACTTTCAGCGTTTCGGCTGTAGTTAGGCTATTATACAAAGCTAGATATATTTATAGTTGTTAAGAACCTTTAAGTTGCCCTCTAACATAAACAAAATTACGAATTATTTGAATACAGATTGTTTGTATTTTTCTTTCGATTGGATTCATAATGAAACACACTTAAGCGTGGCTAGAAGTATTCGTAAGTGCTAATATGAGGCTTTCATCCAGTTTGAATGCAACATGTAACACTGAGAGATGCTCTTGGTGTAATTATTATTCATTTAAGCAGCCCTTTTAGCGTTTCGGTTGCAGTTATGCTATTATACACAGCTAGCTAAGTTTATAGGTGTTCAGAACCCTTAAATTGCTCTCTATCTTAAACAAAATAACGAATTATTTGAATACAAATTGTTTGAATTTTTGTTTTGATTGGATTCATATTGAATCACACCTAAGCGTGCATAGAAGCCTTCTTAAGTGCTAATATGAGGTTTTCATCCAGTTTGAACGCAATATGTGACTCTACGAGATGCTTTCGGTGTACTAATTATTTATTTAAGCAGCAGTTTTAGCATTTCGGTCGCAGTTAGGTTATTATACACAGCTAGCTAAGTTTATAGTCGTTCAGAACCCTTAAATTGCTCTCTATCTTAAACAAAATAACGAATTATTTGAATACAAATTGTTTGAATTTTTCTTTCGATTGGATTCATATTGAATCACATCTAAGCGTGCCTAGAAGCCTTCGTAAGTGCTAATATAAGGTTTTCAACCTGTTTGAATGCAATATGTGACGTTGCGAGAAGCTTTTGGTGTACTTATTATTCATTTAAGCAGCACTTTTAGCGTTTCGGTTGCAGTTAGGTTATTATATACAGTTAGCTAAGTTTATAGGTGTTCAGAACCCTTAAATTGCCCTCTAACATTAACAAAATCACGAATCATTTGAATACAGAATGTTTGAATTTTTGTTTCGACTGGATTCATATTGAAACACATCTAAGCGTGCCTAGAAGTTTTCGTAAGTATTAATATGAGGGTTTCAACCTGTTCGAATGCAATATGTGACGTTGCGAGATGCTTTTGGTGTACTTATTATTCATTTAAGAAGCACTTTTAGCGTGTCGGTCGCAGTTAGGCTATTATACACAGCTAGTTAAGTTTATAGGTGTTCAGATCCCTTAAATTGTTCTCTAACTTAAACAAAATAACGTATTATTTGTATACAGAATGTTTGAATTTTTCTTTCGATTGGATTCATATTGAATCACACCTGAGCGTGCCTAGAAGCCTTTGTAAGTGCTAATATGAGGTCTTCATCCAGTTTGAATGCAATATGTGACACTGCGCGATGCATTCGGTGTACTAATTATTTATTTAAGCAGCAGTTTTAGCGTTTCGGTTGTAGTTATGCTATTATACACAGCTAGCTAAGTTTATTGGTGTTCAGAACCCTTAAATTGCTCTCTAACTTAAACATAATAACGAATTATTTGAATACAGATTGTTTGTATTCTTCTTTGATTGGATTCATATTGAATCACACCTAAGCGTGCCTAGAAGCCTTCGCAAGTGGTAATATGAGGTTTTCAACCTGTTTGAATGCAATTTGTGACGTTGCGAGATGTTTTTGGTGTACTTATTATTCATTTAAGCAGCACTTTTATCGTTTTGGTTGCAGTTAGGCTATTATACACAGCTAGCTAAGTTTATAGGTGTTCAGAACCCTTAAAGTGCTTTCTAACTTAAACAAAATAACGAATTATTTGAATACAGAATGTTTGAATTTTTCTTTCGATTGGATTCATATTGAATCACACCTGAGCGTGCCTAGAAGCCTTTGTAAGTGCTAATATGAGGTCTTCATCCAGTTTGAATGCAATATGTGACACTGCGCGATGCATTCGGTGTACTAATTATTTATTTAAGCAGCAGTTTTAGCGTTTCGGTTGTAGTTATGCTATTATACACAGCTAGCTAAGTTTATTGGTGTTCAGAACCCTTAAATTGCTCTCTAACTTAAACATAATAACGAATTATTTGAATACAGATTGTTTGTATTCTTCTTTGATTGGATTCATATTGAATCACACCTAAGCGTGCCTAGAAGCCTTCGCAAGTGGTAATATGAGGTTTTCAACCTGTTTTAATGCAATTTGTGACGTTGCGAGATGTTTTTGGTGTACTTATTATTCATTTAAGCAGCACTTTTATCGTTTTGGTTGCAGTTAGGCTATTATACACAGCTAGCTAAGTTTATAGGTGTTCAGAACCCTTAAATTGTTCTCTAACTTAAACAAAATAACGTATTATTTGTATACAGAATGTTTGAATTTTTCTTTCGATTGGATTCATATTGAATCACACCTAAGCGTGCCTAGAAGCCTTTGTAAGTGCTAATATGAGGTTTTCAACCAGTTTGAAAGCAATATGTGACACTGCGCGATCCTTTGGGTGTACTAATTATTTATTTAAGCAGCAGTTTTAGCGTTTCGGTTGCAGTTAGGCTATTATACACTGCTACCTAGGTTTATAGTCGTTCAGAACCCTTAAATTGCTCTGTAACTTTAACAAAATAACGAATTATTTGAATACAGAATGTTTGAATTTTTCTTTCGATTGGATTCATATTGAATCACACCTGAGCCTGCCTAGAAGCCTTTGTAAGTGCTAATATGAGGTCTTCATCCAGTTTGAATGCAATATGTGACACTGCGCGATGCATTCGGTGTACTAATTATTTATTTAAGCAGCAGTTTTAGCGTTTCGGTTGTAGTTATGCTATTATACACAGCTAGCTAAGTTTATTGGTGTTCAGAACCCTTAAATTGCTCTCTAACTTAAACATAATAACGAATTATTTGAATACAGATTGTTTGTATTCTTCTTTGATTGGATTCATATTGAATCACACCTAAGCGTGCCTATAAGCCTTCGCAAGTGGTAATATGAGGTTTTCAACCTGTTTGAATGCAATTTGTGACGTTGCGAGATGTTTTTGGTGTACTTATTATTCATTTAAGCAGCACTTTTATCGTTTTGGTTGCAGTTAGGCTATTATACACAGCTAGCTAAGTTTATAGGTGTTCAGAACCCTTAAAGTGCTTTCTAACTTAAACAAAATAACGAATTATTTGAATACAGAATGTTTGAATTTTTCTTTCGATTGGATTCATATTGAATCACACCTGAGCGTGCCTAGAAGCCTTTGTAAGTGCTAATATGAGGTCTTCATCCAGTTTGAATGCAATATGTGACACTGCGCGATGCTTTCGGTGTACTAAGTATTTATTTAAGCAGCAGTTTTAGCGTTTCGGTTGCAGTTATGCTATTATACACAGCTAGCTAAGTTTATAGGTGTTCAAAACCCTTAAAGTGCTTTCTAACTTAAACAAAATAACGAATTATTTGAATACAGAATGTTTGAATTTTTCTTTCGATTGGATTCATATTGAATCACACCTGAGCGTGCCTAGAAGCCTTTGTAAGTGCTAATAAGAGGTCTTCATCCAGTTTGAATGCAATATGTGACACTGCGCGATGCTTTCGGTGTACTAATTATTTATTTAAGCAGCAGTTTTAGCGTTTCGGTTGCAGTTATGCTATTATACACAGCTAGCTAAGTTTATTGGTGTTCAGAACCCTTAAATTGCTCTCTAACTTAAACATAATAACGAATTATTTGAATACAGATTGTTTGTATGCTTCTTTGATTGGATTCATATTGAATCACACCTAAGCGTGCCTAGAAGCCTTCGCAAGTGGTAATATGAGGTTTTCAACCTGTTTGAATGCAATTTGTGACGTTGCGAGATGTTTTTGGTGTACTTATTATTCATTTAAGCAGCACTTTTATCGTTTTGGTTGCAGTTAGGCTATTATACACAGCTAGCTAAGTTTATAGGTGTTCAGAACCCTTAAAGTGCTTTCTAACTTAAACAAAATAACGAATTATTTGAATACAGAATGTTTGAATTTTTCTTTCGATTGAATTCATATTGAATCACACCTGAGCGTGCCTAGAAGCCTTTGTAAGTGCTAATATGAGGTCTTCATCCAGTTTGAATGCAATATGTGACACTGCGCGATGCTTTCGGTGTACTAAGTATTTATTTAAGCAGCAGTTTTAGCGTTTCGGTTGCAGTTATGCTATTATACACAGCTAGCTAAGTTTATAGGTGTTCAGAACCCTTAAAGTGCTTTCTAACTTAAACAAAATAACGAATTATTTGAATACAGAATGTTTGAATTTTTCTTTCGATTGGATTCATATTAAATCACACCTGAGCGTGCCTAGAAGCCTTTGTAAGTGCTAATATGAGGTCTTCATCCAGTTTGAATGCAATATGTGACACTGCGCGATGCTTTCGGTGTACTAATTATTTATTTAAGCAGCAGTTTTAGCGTTTCGGTTGCAGTTATGCTATTATACACAGCTAGCTAAGTTTATTGGTGTTCAGAACCCTTAAATTGCTCTCTAACTTCAACATAATAACGAATTATTTGAATACAGATTGTTTGTATTCTTCTTTGATTGGATTCATATTGAATCACACCTAAGCGTGCCTTGAAGCCATCGCAAGTGCTAATATGAGGTTTACAACCAGTTTGAATGCAATATGTGAAGTTGCGAGATGCTTTTGGTATACTTATTATCCATTTAAGCAGAACTTTCAGCGTTTCGGCTGTAGTTAGGCTATTATACAAAGCTAGCTATGTTTATAGTTGTTCAGAACCCTTAAGTTGCTCTCTAACATAAACAAAATTACGAATTATTTGAATACAGAACGTTTGAAACTTTGTTTCGATTGGATTCAAATTGAAACACACCTAAGCGTACCTAGAAACCGTCGTAAGTGCTAATATGATGTTTTCATCCAGTTTGAATGCAATATGTGACTATGCGAGATGCTTTTGGTGTACTTAGTATTCATTTAAGCAGCACTTTTATCGTTTCGGTTGCAGTTAGGCTATTATACACAGCTAGCTAAGTTTATAGGTGTTCAGAACCCTTAAAGTGCTTTCTAACTTAAACAAAATAACGAATTATTTAAATACAGAATGTTTGAATTTTTCTTTCGATTGGATTCATATTGAATCACACCTGAGCGTGCCTAGAAGCTTTTGTAAGTGCTAATATGAGGTCTTCATCCAGTTTGAATGCAATATGTGACACTGCGCGATGCTTTCGGTGTACTAATTATTTATTTAAGCAGCAGTTTTAGCGTTTCGGTTGCAGTTATGCTATTATACACAGCTAGCTAAGTTTATTGGTGTTCAGAACCCTTAAATTGCTCTCTAACTTAAACATAATAACGAATTATTTGAATACAGATTGTTTGTATTCTTCTTTGATTGGATTCATATTGAATCACACCTAAGCGTGCCTTGAAGCCATCGCAAGTGCTAATATGAGGTTTACAACCAGTTTGAATGCAATATGTGAAGTTGCGAGATGCGTTTGGTGTACTTATTATTCATTTAAGCAGAACTTTCAGCGTTTCGGCTGTAGTTAGGCTATTATACAAAACTAGCTATGTTTATAGTTGTTCAGAACCCTTAAGTTGCCCTCTAACATAAAAAAATTACGAATTATTTGAATACAGAACGTTTGAAACTTTGTTTCGATTGGATTCAAATTGAAACACACCTAAGCGTACCTAGAAACCGTCGTAAGTGCTAATATGAGGTTTTCATCCAGTTTGAATGCAATATGTGACTATGCGAGATGCTTTTGGTGTACTTATTATTCATTTGAACAGCACTTTTAGCGTTTCGGTTGCAGTTAGGCTATTATACACATCTAGCATTGTTTATAGGAGTTCAGAACCCTTAAATTGCCCTCTAACTTAAACAAAATAACGAATTATTTGAATACAGAATGTTGGAATTTTTGTTTCGTTTGGATTCATATTGAATTACACTTAAGCGTGCCTCGAAGCCTTTGTAATGCAAATATGAGTTTTTCATCCAGTTTGAATGCAATATGTGACTATGCGAGATGCTTTTGGTGTACTTATTATTCATTTAAACAGCACTTTTAGCGTTTCGGTTGCAGTTAAGCTATTATACACAGCTAGCATTGTTTATAGGAGTTCGGAACCCTTAAATTACTCTCTAACATAAACAAAATAACGAATTATTTTAAAACAAAATGTTTGAATTTTTCTTTCGATTGGATTCATATTGAATCACACCTAAGCGTGCCTAGAAGCCTTCGTAAGTGCTAATATGAGGTTTTCAACCAGTTTTAATGCAATATGTGACGTTACGAGATGCTTTTGGTGTAGTTATTATTTATTTATGCAGCACTTTCAGCGTTTCGGTTGCAGTTAGGCTATTATACACTGCTAGCTAAGTTTATAGGTGTTCAGAACCCTTAAATTGCTCTCTAACATAAACAAAATAACGAATTATTTAAATACAAAATGTTTGAATTTTTCTTTCGATTGGATTCATATTGAATCACACCTAAGCGTGCCTAGAAGCCTTCAGCAAGATTGAGATATTTGGATCATGTGTAATACGAATGCAAAAAATAACCTCATACTGTATATATGTTGTGTTTACATACCTCCGGGGCCGAATTTTAGAACCACTTTAAATTATTTTCTTGCAAAATTATCTAACATCATGTCTTCTTTAAAAAATAACGAAACAATTTTAATTTGTGGCGATTTTAATCTGCCTAACATTAATTGGGTTAAAAACAGTGATAATCCTAGCATGCAACCGTCAGCTACTTATGATTGTATTTCAAATGTATTTATAGATTCACTTTCTGAAAACAATTTATTTCAAAAACTTCTTTACCGAGTAATTTTTAACACATTCAAGGGAACTATTATACCACAGCAGCATGGATTTTGTTCTAATAGATCTGTTTCATCAAATTTACTTATTTTCACAAATCTTATAAAAAACTGCATAGATCAAAGGTTAGAAGTACATGCTGTGTATACCGACTTCAGCAAAGCCTTTGATAAGGTCGATCACTTTCTGTTAATTGATAAATTAAATATGCTCGGTATACATGGCGATCTTTTACGATGGATTTCTTCTTACTTAGATCATAGAACTCAGTGTGTATCGTTTAACGGTTATACATCAAATAGTGTCTCCATTACCTCCGGAGTACCGCAGGATTCACATCTAGGGCCACTGTTGTTTATACTCTACATTAATGATATTTCTAAATGCTTTAAAAACACCAATTTTTTGTTGTATGCGGATGATTTAAAAATTTACTCAAAAATTAACAGCATTAACGACTGTTATAATTTTCAAAATGATTTAAATAAATTTTCTAACTACTGTACTGATAACCGTTTACTACTTAATACTGATAAATGTTATTCAATTAAATTTTCGAGAAATAGTCATAAAATTTTATTTGTCTATCATGTTAATCAAACTGCAATTTCGGAACAAAGTACAATAAGGGACCTGGGTGTGATTCTTGACAATCAATTGTTGTTCGATGCACATATAGATAACATAACTCAAAAAGCATATAAAACACTTGGTTTTATAATGAGGTGCTGCAAGCCCTTCAAAAGTGCCCATTATTTGCAGCTTCTGTATTTTGCTATGGTTCGTAGTGTTTTAGAATTTGCCGCTCCGGTGTGGAATCCCCAGTATAATATCCATTAGTGATGGGAAGTTTCGATACTTTTGCGCACTCGTTCATTCCAATCCATTCCGCAAGTGGATCGAGTCCATCGGACTCGATCCTCGGATCGACATCGAAATTGAATGTGCATTTCAGACACCCGGGGTGCTCGGTCATTCCGGACCCGGAACGAACAACGCGAGTAACTTTGTTTTGGTGAGTGGTCACGCAGTCGGTAATTCAGTATGTTTATATGTCTCAGCCATCAATTGGCCACATACAGAGCCGCCAAAAGCCATAAATCACTGATAACTGATAAAAAAGCATGCAAGTTCGGCCGTATCATGTGTCGCCTGTCGACGTCCAGCCTTCAAAACGAACACCATCATTATTTGCTGTTCCCCATCAACACATTGTATTGTATTCTGTATTGAAATGGATTGAATAACGGGATGCCAAAGGAATGAATGTCCGCGAGGATTGAAGCCTCGCGACCTTTTCGTTCCTCGGAACGATTCCGGACCGAAACTTGGACTCGATCCAAATCGATCCTGCCCCGGATTCGATCCTTTGTATCGAATCCGACCGGATCGACACACCGCTAATATCTATATTGACAGAATAGAAAAAATTCAGAACAAGTTTGCTAAATATCTGAAACATAATTCAATTCAATTAAATCAGAGGCAGCAGAGCTTACAGTCAAGACGAAAATTGTTGGACTTGTGTGTTTTATTTAAACTTTTTAATGAAAATTCGACTGTCCAGACTTATTATCTGAATTTTCTCTAAAAGTTCCATCTAGGCCAACGCGAAGCAATGACGTTTTTGCTCTACAATTAAAAAATACGAACGCTGCAATCAATTCTCCGGTTTATCGTTTGTCTTGGTATTATAATTATTACTGCAAATTTCCAAACTGTCCTAATTTATTTAATTCGACCTTCACAAATTTTAAGAATAAAATGTCTCAGTTGATATTTTTAAACTGATTTTGCTTTTGCGAATTAAGGGTGTCTCAGGGTGCTATGGGGATCAGGGCGTATCGCTTAGCCTACAAGCTGGTGTGTTGCATTTTATTTCCACGGCATCTTGAGTCTTTTCATATTGTTACTGCAAGCAATATCACATGTGCTTTTAACTTCTCCTGCATTCCCCTCCTACATGAGTAGAGGGAAGTGGATGGTTCTGGAACCTCCTCCCACCACTTGACCTTGAGTTCAAGGAAAGGCCACGTTCAAGCCCAAGGTCACATGCAAGGCGAGGCCACGTGCAAGCCCAAGGTCACGTTCGAAGCGAGGCCGCGTTCGGAGCGAGGCCACGTTCAAGGTCAAACCCGCGTTCGAGGTTGAGGTTACTTTAAAAAATTCAAGGTCAAGATCGCGTTTACGGCCAAGGGCATAGAAAGAGTTAAGTAGTGCTTAGAACAGACTGCGCTTAACATATTTATTTAAAAAATTAGGCATGAAGTAAACGCCTAGAATACTTCATGTCTAAATTATGACTCGACTAGGATTCGAACCTAGGTCTCCCTGTATATCCGCAACGCAATCTGCAGCCGAGGGTATCTTTACCTCTAGACCATCGAGTCTGATAGAATATTTGGTTACTCATCCAGAGCACCTTCGTAGAGTGAAAGATATACATAATTTAGTAAAAAGTTATATTTAATATGCACATACAAAGAGTAATTACAGTAGTGGCTAGACTAAATGATTATAATACCAACAGATTAAGAAATACGTTACAGACATACACATTAGAGCGAATAAAATAGTGCTTAAAACAATAGTAGATGTACAGCAGGAATTATCCGCGGGTGAGAGCAGCTTCTTCAAGACATCAGGTTTATTTTTTAGCAAAATCGTTTGCCAATTCGTATCTACAGCATATTAAGGGAAATAGTATTTTATCTTGAACGTTAAAACGTTATGTTCAGTAAAGTAGTTCACTTGTATTTTAAAAACGGAAATAGTTGTCAAGGAACTGGTATCCATTTTACGCCACGTCACGTTGTGCACTCCATCATTGTAGGCGAAAGAAGCTGAACTGCACCGCGGCGGTTGAAGGGCGTAGAGAATCCCATCATGAACTGCAGCGAGAGCAACCAAAAATTGTATTGGTAGCATGTTCAACAAGTCGATGGCAACTAGTGAATGGTTTGGCGCCGCACTTTGCATCACTTATGACAACAGCAACCTTTTGTTTTGTCGGCCGCACCCGTTCCATTGTTGCCAGTCACATCTACTCCTGGGGAAAAATGCAACGTATCGAAAAGTTGCATAGTCAAGTCTTCGATGGTTTGTAATTGCTGGTAGACCTTGGCAATTTTGCAGTTGGGTGACCAACGGAGGTGTTCAGATAGGGGTTTGTCATTGCGCTTCCAACCAGAAATTTGAACTCCGCAGTAGAAACACTGTACACAATTAATCGTGTCGCTGATGCAAAAGAAACCGGCACCTGCTAGCGATTCTAGAGTTTGACCTCGACTCCAATCGCCGAATGTTCGTAGCCGTTTGGAGTAGCTCCCAAATTCTTGATATCGAGGTTCTAAGCTCATGATGGCAACTAACTACGCACACGTTTGTGAAAGTTTTATATTCTACAATTCAAGGTCACAATCTCGAAACTTTAAAATAAAACCACAGAAATATTTCTAAATATATTTATTTATTTCTAAGTATAAGTTATATATGTAACTTCCCCATCCTCCAGTAGGCCTAGGTACCGGTCCACTGGCTTGAAGATGTTGGTCTGCCACCACACAGCTGACGATCCGTCGAAGACTGCAGGCCACGTTCGTAAGGTGGTCGTCTCCGCTAGGCTCTCTCCTTGTAGGTTCAAGGCGTACTCCATTGTGACCACTGCCTGGAGAGACCGTTGAGAGGATGCTGGAGGGCAACTAGCCAAAAACCGACGAAAATGACGGTAAAATTGCTCTGCATTCTTAAAGTTAGTTGCCATAGCTGCTTGATGATTATGGTAGGTGCTGGAGGATTATGATGACTGTTACAGAAAACAGGCAACTTAATATAGGAGCGTAGTCAAGGATGGGAACGTAGAAGGTCAAGGGTCTTACCTTGAGATTCACATATAAAGCGTAACGTTTTTCCACCACAGCTACCAGTCATCATGCCTGATATTGTTGTTGATGCGCTCTTTGAAGATGCTCCCACATTTTACAAGGAGTTTGAATACTTCATCACCTCCGAACCGAGACCTCCATCAGTTCGTCAACTCCAGACTGCCGTAACAATAGACTATTCCATGAGTCTTGGAAGCGAGCGCCTATGACAGTCGACCCTCCTGAGGACTCTACCCACCACATACGAGGGTGACCCATTCCTGTGGTGGCGGCGGCATGTAGAGGTCCCCATCCAGCGCTTTTTCGTTCGGCTAGCAGATGGGGATGTAGTGTATATTACTTATTGTTGGTTTGATTAAATATATGTATATAAAGGTGTCTGCGTTTTTATTACACTCCTAGCGACGTCTATGATTATTGATATTTTATAAGTAGAAGCCCACGCTTTCGGTATTCATATCCAGTTCGACGCTTGAGTAATGCCTATCGATAAATTTGGCAAACATATGCATGCGAATTCCACGTCACACCCGCAGGTGTTTGTGGTTGAAGAGCTAAGCGAGCCTTTATATTATGAACGAGATTTACAACTAGTATCCATTGCCGTCAATGATGATAGATGGTACATCCTAGCGCATGGTGACATCGAATATACTATTCCCTTCCGTGAAGCTGAAATAACAAACGTCTTACTTTATCCCGAAAATACCGAAATTTATATCAACAGGTTGGGGTCATATAAATTACACGAAATGATCGGGAAGACATTAAAAAAGGGTGATATGCTAAAATTTTGGGCAGTCAAGCCAAATATGTTATATGTGGAACTTCAACTCAAGGTTCCCATAATTGTTGAGTCCAAAAAGGTAGTGCAGTAAACATGACTTCAAGGTCAGCGTTTACGGTCACCTCTTACCACATGTAACCTTGGAAATGTGAAAATAAAAGCGCGTAGAAGAGTCTGCAAGGGTAGTAGCATCCGATAGTCGTGCAGAAATGGAAGCCTTGTTGAAAGCTATCGAAGTAGTTCAGAGTAATAAAGCAAGAAAGCCGCAACCACTGCTCTGTCCAGAACTTCTGAATAGCAGGACGTACAAATCAAGTTCTAAGTACGTGAGTGTAGGGTTTGATTGGAGTTCGCAATTTAACCCAAGTATTATAATACGGGGTGCCAAAAATGACCGGGTGCAGTTAAATGAATGGGAGTGGACAGCCCTGATTGCAAATCAAGGAGTGATTTCCAACTACTTCTATTCTCTCGACGGTGAGTGGCCCGCTCTGGAAATAGGAAAGAAGAGGATTGTATTTGAAGCGATCCAGACAAGGAAAATAATCAAATTGGAGGAAGTGGGCTTATCAGAGGTGCGTTTAGCGAGCGAAACTGTAGAAGAATTGTGGCGCTTGCAGAAACTCGTGGAAGTGCGATTCGCACAATTAAAAGCGTTACACTTTGAGAGTTTCTATAAAGAGATAGTGAAGGGTGTAGCAAACCTTTGTGGAGACTGTTTAGTAAGTGTATGGTCTGTAGTGGATCAGCTGGAGGAGAACTCTGAAAAGACTGCGTGTATGGTGGAAGTGCTAACGTTTGCGAGTTCTATGGTAAAGTGCGACATCGAAGTGGAAGCCCTGAGTCGTCAGTTGGCAGTGTAGTCATGTGGATAGAGAGGCTGCTCGACCGGCTGCAAGAGACGTACCTAGTGCGGTTGAACGATTAGTGAGTTCGTTAAAGGATTTAGCTTTTGAAGCGTCGCACGAAGTCATATATGGGTTAGGACGCTCCGGATTCAGTGACGAAGAGTTGTATAAAAAAGAAAAACAGTACAAAAACGGTGCTGCAGTCGCTCAACTATTCTTAGACAGAGCCATAAATGAAGGCCTCTTTGTAGATTTAATGGATAGTCTTGGCCTAAAATGGCATATGTGTGAAGTAAAAGCCTTTATAGAGAGGAAGGAAAATGAAGAAGAGCGTGCAGTTTGACGACTCGAAGAATAAGATTTATAATTTGCATACGTGGACGTATGCTTATCGAGAAGCTCGAAAAGGACGCTGGGAACGAGAAGCTGTGGATAGGTTGCGGTTCCATCGGAGGATACTTACTATGGATGAAGTACTGCGAGACGTCTTGTGCGCCGAACATAGACAGACAATTTATGTAGAACGCTTTTCCACTAGTACGTAGGTGTGTAACACATGTATATATGTTGTATGCAAATAAAAACACAATAAAAATTAAAAAAATTGTTTTATTCCATTATGTAGTGATTATAAATATGATACACGTTAGATAAAGCGCAATAACAAATCGGTTTGGAATGATATAAACAAGCGGGTTGCGATGGGGTGAGGGCCGGTCTTTCTTCCACTTCGATGATTGGGATGGTAGTAAAGCGGCGTAGAAAAGTTGCCTTTTCTCGACCTTTCACATATACTTCGGTGGCACCTTGCAGAAAACGTCGCAAGATTGCAGGAAACATGTATGCTGGAGTAAATCCCTCATTCCAGTCGATGCAATGGTGATTAGTCATTACCCAGTGGGCTTGTTGTTGTAAATGAGGTGTTAAGGAATGGAGGGCGAAAGGGGGTTTAAAAATGTGGTGAGATACTGAAGTACCGTCGTAGGAGGCCACTTCTTTTGGGCTAAAGTGCTTATCGAACGTCTTAAAACCTTGAATATCGATAATGGTCTTCATCGTATTAGGTATAGGGAGCACGGTATAGTTACGCTAGAAGTCGAGGTGCAACTGAAGTGTTTTGCGAAATTACAGTTGTTTAACTGCTTTTGACAATGCGTTGTAAGTAAAAACCCGATCGTGAAGAACGAGACAATACGCAGTTGTGTTGGCTGGTACGTTAGCGGAAGTTTCAAATTCAACACGAAAAACGACAGCGTTTGCATGAAGGTAGTCTTTTTGATAACATATCTGGGGGTTTGTAATTTTGTGCTTGTAGCCATAGCGTGAGAATGTTGAGTCACAGCATGAACCCCGGGTATGATATGAAGCTGCCAGCTGCGAAATGCGACTTGAGTGTCAATATTTTTATCGATGTATTTGGTCAGGGCTAATTCTTGAGCAAGACCTGGAGTGATATGAGGAACCTTCCAATATAGTTTGTCAATCGTAACTTTAGCCGTCTCCCCTACGGTAGCACTGAATACGGCGTTGGCATCGGTATTGCTGCGAATTAATACGAGTTCTTGTCGGATGTTAAGTATTACTTTACCATAATCTTCGGCGAATCCTAACAGCATTTTCAACGTTATGCAGGCACTAAAGTTACCTTCCTGATCGGTAATGGCAGGATCGCCGGCGGCAAACCAACCTGCATTTTGAAGCTTTTTAACGTCAGCGGAACTGTAGGACACATATCCCTCAAGAGTAGACGTAATACCAGGTTTGGTGACAGAGTCGACAACGACGCCATTGATTTCGTATCGGATTTCGCTAAATAAGTCAGCCAAACCATTGTTAAGGAATTTAGCCGTTGTAACTTCACCGTTTTCCTTCCGCAACTTTTCCTCTAGGTACAGATAGCTCAGGCCGGGAAGAGTTGACATATCTTCGGGAATTGGAATTCGAATTTCATCGTTATAGTCAAAACGGTTTGTATACGGTTGATGTGTGTGCAATTGATTGCTAATGATAGAAGTGTCGACGAGGACTCGCTCTCCAATATTTAAAATACTCATTACACTATTGTAAAGCCTAAGGACCGCAAGAAGTCTCTGTTTGCTTTAGTTAGCTGCGTGGTGGACGAAGCCGTACTGATCTTACGAGGGTGTGGGCGACGATTCTTATAGGAAGTGAAGCAGGGGCGGTACGGAGTGATGAATCGAAGACCCATTACAGTTTCTTTAAATGTAATGTTACCGTGACGGTCTCCTTACTAAAACTGACAGGATTATCCGATTGGTCTAGTATTTTAATAGTTAAGTTAGTGATCTGTTTCGTGCTGATCGGTAGATAGATGACTGGGTTAGGGGTTTCCACTATTTTGTACCCGGGTGGTACTATGGGGAAGAATTGGTGAATGATATGGCCGGGCTTACCATTTTTATATGAACCAACGGAGATGTTGCAATGAATAAGAATCGAGTTGATGTTCAAAATTTTCGTAACATGTTCAGCTGTGTGCCACCTATCTGCAGCATAAACTTTTTTCTCAAAGCCTAACATGTCTCGGATAGTATTGTCGCTTTGAAAGTCGATTGGAACGGTGGACTTTATTTCGGTTTTTAAGGTGCTGTTGTTTCCACGTAGCAGTACCTGTTTAACACCCGCATCAGAATCGAGTTGGTTATGTAAAAATTCAGCAACGTCCGTAGTTTCATATGCTCCCTCCGGTATAATAATAGGAGGTTCTCCAACAATGAAATTCATTGTTGGGAGGTCTAACGTTTGGAATAGTATAGTAGGTTTCAAAACTTAACAATCCCAAGACGTATTCGCCACCATCGTCTAAGAAAATGGGAGGGTCAAAATTTGCAGTAAGAACAGATGAATCGCCCGTAAGAGTGAATATACTGGACATGATGAAGCGCGGCACTTAAACTGACGACAAAAGCGGTTTCGCAAAGTTATATAAGAATTTGAGACACAAATGTCCGCATGTGTATGATGCGAGTTTTTGATATCTATTAGAGTTGTACATAATTGTGTTGTTGCTACCATCGCTGCGAAAGTAGTTTACTAATTCGGGAGGAGGTTGTAAGCGACCTATGCTATCGAAATACAGAACAAATCAATCAGCTTTAACGTAGGCTGTCCAATGTGTGCCAGGTCCAACATCATCGTCTAAGTTAGTAACACCACATTCTCGTTGACGAATTTTGTCGGGTAGGGCATCTCGCATAAATATCCTCCTAAAATGGGGAATTTCTAAGCGTTTAACGTACTGTGCAATATCGATGTTCGTCAACGCTCGGCGTGGTAGCTTCAACGGTAGTTTTTTGACCGATACGGTCGTAGATATAGTCCTTTTCCTCGAGCAATGGATTCCATAGCTTTGTTATGCCGTTCCTTTTCCTGGAGATCCTTTTTAGAAGCCTTTGAGTCGCCAACCGCTTTAGCGACTGCTGCAGCACCGCCTCCAAGGGACCCCAATGCTCCTAATGCAGCAAGTATGGGTACAAGCGGCAATATACCTCCTCTCTTGGGAACAGGTACTACTCTAGAACGAATTCGGCGTTTCCTTCGCGGTGCCAGCTTAAGAAATTACTTTTAAATTGTACGTTGCGTGCTGTCTCGTAGTATCTAATGTTGTGTGTATATTTTTTCCCTCAACTTAGAGTGTTTTATTTTAATTGAAGTTTACGTTTTTTTTACATATGGTCTCATGTGCGGTACATAGGGCTTAGGTTTAAGTTTTTTTCTTCTTCTGCGGGGTTAGGTGGAAGAACGGACCAGCTATATTTGGTAGCTGTGCTGAATCTCGCCTCGCGCAAACAAAATAATATTATGTGTTGTTTTTATCATTATCAATAAAGGCGATTTATTATAATTATTATTATTATTATTTAAAAACGACCGCGCCTCCAATACGTTTACGCCTACTACACCTTGTACGCTTCCGTTTTCTAGATACCACCGTACCAAATTTTTGCGCAATACCGACAATAGGTAGTGCACGCTTTCGTTTCCGGGAGACTCTCACACCAACAGTGGGTTGTGTGCGCTTCCGTTTTCTAGATACTCCCGTACCAAATTTTTGTGCGGCAATAGGTAATGTACGCCTTCGTTTTCGGGGGAACGTCACACCAGCAGTGGGTAGTGTATGCTTTCGTTTCAGACGACTTAGATGTCCTATATGTCCCTAACGTCCCAGACGTCCCAGATATCCCACACGTCCCAGACGTCCTAAATGTCCCATATGTTTCTAACGTCCCAGACGTCCCAGACGTACTAGATGTCCCATATGTCCCTAACGTCTCAGACGTCTTAGATGTCCTATATGTCCCTAACGTCCCAGACGTCCCAGACGTACTAGATGTCCCATATGTCCCTAACGTCCCAGACGTCCCAGATATCCCACACGTCCCAGACGTCCTAAATGTTCCATATGTCCTTAACGTCCCAGACGTCCCAGACGTACTAGATGTCCCATATGTCCCTAACGTCTCAGACGTCTTAGATGTCCTATATGTCCCTAACGTCCCAGACGTCCCAGATATCCCACACGTCCCAGACGACCTAAATGTCCCATATGTCCCTAACTTTCCAGACGTCCCAGACATACTAGATGTCCCATATGTCCCTAACGTCCCAGACGGCTTAGATATACCATATGTCCTTAACGTCCCAGACGTCCAAGATGTACCATATGTACCTAACGTCCCAGACGTCCTAGACGTCCCTGATGTCCCATACGTGACAGACGTCCTAGATGTCCCATACGTCCCTAACGTCCCAGACGTGTTAGAAGCTCCATATGTCCCTAAAGTCCCGAACGTCCCAGATGTCCCATAAGTCCCTAGCGTCCCAAACGGCTTAGATATGCCATATGTCCTTAACGTCCCAGACGTCCTAGATGTACCATATGTACCTAACGTCCCAGACGTCCTAGACGTCCCTGATGTCCCATACGTGACAGACGTCCTAGATGTCCCATACGTCCCTGACGTCCCAAACGTCCCTGATTTCCCATATGTAACAAACGTCCTAGATGTCCCATACGTCCGTAACGTCCCAGACGACCTAGAAGTTATATATGTCCCATATGTTTCTAACGCCTTAGACGTCCCAGACGTCCTAGATGTCCCATATGTCCCTGACGTCCCAAACGTCCCTGATTTCCCATATGTAACAAACGTCCTAGATGTCCCATACGTCCGTAACGTCCCAGACGACCTAGAAGTTATATATGTCCCATATGTTTCTAACGCCTTAGACGTCCCAGACGTCATAGATGTCACATATGTCCCTAACGTTTCAGACGTCTTAGATGTCCTGTATGTCCCTAACGTATCAGACGTCCCAGACATCCCACACGTCCCAGACGTCCTAAATATATGTCCCTAACGTCCCAGACGTCCCAGATATCCCACTCGTCCCAGACGTCCTAAATGTCCCATATGTCCCTAACGTCCCAGACGTCCCAGACGTACTACATGTCCCATATGTCCCTAACGTCCCAGACGTCTTAGATAACCTATATGTCCCTAACGTCCCAGACGTCCCAGATATCCCACACGTCCCAGACGTCCTAAATGCCCCATATGTCCCTAACGTTCCAGACGTCCCAGACGTACTAGATGTCCCATATGTCCCTAACGTCCAAGACGTCGTAGATGCCCCATATGTCCCTAACGTTTCAGACGCCCTAGATGTCCCATATATCCTTAAAGTCCCAGACGTCCTAGTTGTCCCATATGCCAGTAACGTCCCAAACGTCCGAGACGTCCCAGACGTCCTAGATGTCTTATGTATCCCTAACGTTCTAGACGTCCTAGATGTCTCATATGTCCGTAACGTCCCAGACGTCCCAGATGTCCCATTTGTCCATAACGTCCCAGACGTCTTAGATGTCCCATAGGTCCCACATGTTCTTAACGTCCCAGACGTCCTAGATGTCCCACATGTCCCTAACGTCGCAGCCGTCTTAGATGTCCCATATGTCCCTATCGTCAAAGACGTCCCAAACGTCGTAGATGTCCCATATGTCCCTAACGTCCCAGACGTCCCAGACGTACTAGATGTCCCATATGTCCCTAACGTCCCAGACGTCCTAGATATCCTATATGTTTCTAACGCCTTAGACGTCCCAGACGTCATAGCTGTCCCATATGTCCCTAACGTTTTAGACGTCTTAGATGTCCTATATGTCCTTAACGTCCCAGACGTCCCAGATATCCCACACGTCTCAGACGTCCTAAATGTCCCATATGTCTCTAACGTCCCAGACGTCCCAGACGTACTAGGTGTCCCATATGTCCCTAACGTCCCAGACGTCCTAGATGTCCCATATGTTTCCAACGCGTTAGACTTCCCAGACGTCCTAAATGCCCCATATGTCCCTAACGTTCCAGACGTCCCAGACGTACTAGATGTCCCATATGTCCCTAACGTCCAAGACGTCGTAGATGCCCCATATGTCCCTAACGTTTTAGACGTCCTAGATGTCCCATATATCCCTAAAGTCCCAGACGTCCTAGTTGTCCCATATGTCCGTAACGTCCCAAACGTCCAAGACGTCCCAGACGTCCTAGATGTCTTTTGTATCCCTAACGTTCCAGACGTCCTAGATGTCTCATATGTCCGTAACGTCCCAGACGTCCCATGTGTCCCATTTGTCCATAACGTCCCAGACGTCTTAGATGTCCCATAGGTCCCACATGTTTTTAACGTCCCAGACGTCCTAGATGTCCCACATGTCCCTAACGTCCCAGCCGTCTTAGATGTCCCACATGTCCCTATCGTCAAAGACGTCCCAAACGTCCTAGATGTCCCATATGTCCCTAACGTCCCAGACGTCCTAGATGTCTTATGTCTCCCTAACATTCCAGACGTCCTAGATGTCTCATATGTCCGTAACGTCCCAGACGTCCCAGATGTCCCATTTGTGCATAACGTTCCAGACGTCTTAGATGTCCCATAGGTCCCACATGTTCTTAACGTTCCAGACGTCCTAGATGTCCCACATGTCCCTAACGTCCCAGCCGTCCTAGATCTCCCATATGTCCCTATCGTCCCAGACGTCCCAAACGTCCTAGATGTCCCACATGTCCCTAACGTCCCAGCCGTCCTAGATGTCCCATATGTCCCTATCGTCCCAGACGTGCCAAACGTCCTAGATGTCCTATATGTCCCTAACGTCCCAGACGTCCTAGAAGTCCCATATGTCCCTAACGTCCCAGACGTCCCAAACGTCCTTGATGTTCCATACGTCCCAGACGTCCTAGATGTCCCATACGTATTTAACGTCCCAGACGTCCTAGAAGTGCTATATGTCCCTAACGTCCCAGACGTCCTAGATGTCCCATATGTCCCTAACGTTTCAGACGTCCCAGACGTCCTATATTTCCCATATGTCTCTAACGTCCCAGACGTCCTAGATGTCCTATATGTCCCTAACGTCCCAGATGTCCTAAATGTCGCTAACGTCCCAGATGCCCCATATGTCCCAATGTCGCAGATGTCACCGACGGCACAGATGTCACAGATGTCACAAATGTCACAGATGCCACAGTTGTCACCAATGTCACAAATGTCACAGATATCACCGATTTTACACAGTTGTCACCAATGTCACAGTTGTCAGAGATGTCACAGATATCACCGATGTCACAGATGTCACAGATGTCACAAATGTCACAAATGTCACAGATGCCACAGACGTCACAAATGTCACAAATGTCACAGATATCACAGATGTTTCAGATGTCACAGATGTCACAGATGTCACAGATGTCATTGATGTCACAGATGTCACCGATTTCACAGATGACACAGATGTCTCAGATGTCCCATATGTCCCATATGTCCCTAACGTCCTAGACGTCCTAAGTGTCCTATATGTCCCTATCGTCCCAGACGTCCCAGATGTACCATATGTCCCTAACGTCCCAGACGTCCCAGATGTCCCATATGTCTCAGACGTCCTAGATGTCCCATATGTCCCTAACGTCCCAGACGTCCTAGATGTTCCATATGTATCTAACGTCCCAGACGTCCCAGACGTGCTAGATGTTCCATATGTCCCTAACGTCCCAGACGTCCTAGGTGTCCCATATGTCCCTAACGTCCCAGACGTCCGAGATGTTCCATACGTCTCAAACGTCCCAGACGTACTAGATGTCCCATATATCCCTAACGTTCCAAACGTCCTAGATGCCCGATATGTCCCTAACGTCCTAGACGTCCTAGATGTCCCATATGTCCCTAACGTCCCAGACGTCTCAGACGTCCTAGATGTCCCAGGCGTCCTAGATGCCCCATATGTCCCTAACGTGCCAGACGTCCCAGGCGTCATAGATGTTCCATACGTCCCAGACGTTATAGATGTCCCATACGTCTCTAACGTCCCAGACGTCCTAGATGTCTCATATGCGCGTAACGTCCCAGACGTCCCAGACGTCCCAGATGACCTATACGTCCCAAACGTCCTAGATTTTACATATGTCCCTTACGTTCTAGACGCCCCAGATGTTACATATGTCCCAGACGTCCCAGACGTCCCAGATGTCTCATGTGTCCCTAACGTCCCAGACATAATAGATGTCTTATATGTCCCTAAAGTCCCGAACGTCCCAGATGTCCCATATGGCCCTAACTTTCCAGACGTCCCAGACCTCCTAGATGTCCCATATGTCCCTAGCGTATCAAACGGCTTAGATATACCATATGTCCTTAACGTCCCAGACGTCCTAGATGTACCATATGTAACTAACGTCCCAAACGTCCTAGACGTCCCTGATGTCCCATACGTGACAGACGTCCTAGGTGTCCCATACGTCCCTAACGTCCCAGACGTCCTAGAAGTTCCATATGTCCCTAACGTCCCAGACGTCCTAGATGTCCCATATGACCCTACCGTCCCAAACGGCCTAGACGTCCCTGACTTTCCATACGTAACAGACGTCCTAGATGTCCCATACGTCCCTAACGTCCCAGACGTCCTAGAAGTTTTATATGTCCCTAACGTCCCAGACGTCCTAGATGTCCCATATGTCCCTAACGTCCTTGACGTCCCAGACGTCCTAGATGTCCCATATATCCTTAACGTACCAGACGTCTTAGACGTCCTATATGACCCTAACGTCCCAGACGTCCCAGATGTCCTAGACGTCCCTGATTTCCCATACGTAACAGACGTCGTAGATGTCCCATACGTCCCTAACGTCCCAGACGTCCTAGAAGTTCCATAGGTACCTAACGTCCCAGACGTCCTAGATGTCCCATATGTCCCTACCGTCCCAAATGGCCTAGATGTACCATATGTCCCTAACGTCCCAGACGTCCTAGAAGTTTTATATGTCCCTAACGTCCCAGACGTCCTAGATGTCCTATATGTCCCTAGCGTCCCAGACGTCCTAGAAGTCCCATATGTCCCTAACGTCCCAGACGTCCTAGATGTCCCATTTGTCCTTAACGTCCTTGACGTCCCGGACGTCCTAGATGTCCCATATATCCTTAACGTACCAGACGTCTTAGACTTCCTATGTGACCCTAATGTCCCAGACGTCCCAGATGTCCTAGACGTCCCTGATTTCCCATACGTAACAGACGTCCTAGATGTCCCATACGTCCCTAACGTCCCAGACGTCCTAGATGTTTTACATGTCCCTAACGTCCCAGACGTCCCGGAAGTCCCTTATGTCCCTAACGTCCCAGACGTCCCAGATGTCCCATATGTCCCTAACGTCCCAGACGTCCTAGATGTCCCATTTGTCCTTAACGTCCTTGACGTCCCGGACGTCCTAGATGTCCCATATATCCTTAACGTACCAGACGTCTTAGACTTCCTATGTGACCCTAATGTCCCAGACGTCCCAGATGTCCTAGACGTCCCTGATTTCCCATACGTAACAGACGTCCTAGATGTCCCATACGTCCCTAACGTCCCAGACGTCCTAGATGTTTTACATGTCCCTAACGTCCCAGACGTCCCGGAAGTCCCTTATGTCCCTAACGTCCCAGACGTCCCAGATGTCCCATATGTCCCTAACGTCCCAGACGTCTTAGATGTCCCATATGTTCCTAACGTCCCAAACGTCCCAGATGTCCCATATATCTCTTACGTCCCAGACGTCCCAGATGTCCCGTATGTCCCTAACGTCCCAAACGTCCTAGATGTCCTATATGTCCCTAACGTCCCAAACGTCTCAGGTGTCCCATATATCTCTAACGTCCCAAACGTCCCAGATGTCCCATATATCTCTAACGTCCAAGACGTCCCAGATGTCAGATATGTCTCAAACGTTACAGACGTCCCAGATGTCCTGGATGTCCCATACGTCCCAGACGTTTTAGATGTCCCATATGTCCCTAACGTCCCAGACGTCTTAGATGTCCCATATGTCCCTAACGGCCCAGACGTCCTAAATGTCCTATATGTCCCTAACGTCCCAAACGTCCCAGATGTCCCATATATCTCTTACGTCCCAGACGTCCCAGATGTCCCATATGTCGCTAACGTCCCAGATGTCCCAGATGTCCCATACGTCCCAGACGTTTTAGATGTCCCATATGTCCCTAACGTCCCAGACGTCTTAGATGTCCCATATGTCCCTAACGTCCCAGACGTCCTAAATGTCCTATATGTCCCTAACGTCCCAAACGTCCCAGATGTCCCATATATCTCTTACGTCCCAGACGTCCCAGATGTCCCGTATGTCCCTAACGTCCCAGACGTCCTAGATGTCCTATATGTCCCTAACGTCCCAAACGTCTCAGGTGTCCCATATATCTCTAACGTCCCAAACGTCCCAGATGTCCCATATATCTCTAACGTCCAAGACGTCCCAGATGTCCCATATGTCTCAAACGTTACAGACGTCCCAGACGTCCTGGATGTCCCATATGTCGCTAACGTCCCAGATGTCCCAGAAGTCCCATACGTCCCAGACGTTTTAGATATCCCATATGTCCCTAACGTCCCAGACGTCTTAGATGTCTTAGATGTCCCAGACGTCCCAGATGTCCCATATGTCTCAAACGTTACAAACATCCCAGATGTCGTAGATGTCCCATATGTCCCAAACTCCCAGACGTTTTAGATGTCCTATATGTCCCTAACGTCCCAGACGTCTCAGATGTCCTAGATATCCCAGACGTCCTAGGTGCCCCATCTGTCCCTAACGCCCCAGACGTCCCAGACGTTCCAGATGTTCTATACGTTTCAGACGTCCTAGATTTCCCATATGTCCCTAACGTCCCAGACGTCCCAGACGTCCTAGATGTCCCATATGTCTCTAACGTCCCAGACGTCCTGGATGTCTCATATGCCCCTAACGTCCCAGACGTCCCAGACGTCCCAGATGTCCTATACGTCCCAAACGACCTAGATGTTTCATATGTGCCTAACGTCCCAAACGTACTAAATGTCCCGTATGTCCCTAACGTCCCAGACGTCCCAGTCGTCCTAAATGTCCTATATTTCGCTAACGTCCCAGACGTAAAAGATGTCCTATATGTCCCTAACGTCCCAAACGTCCCAGATGTCTCATATGTCCCTAACGTCCCAGACGTCTTAGACGTCCTAGATGTCCCAATGTCCCTAACGTCCCAGACTTCCTAAGTGTCCCATATGTTCCTAACGTCACAGGCATCCTAGATGTCCCATATGTCTATAACATACCAGACGTCCTAGATGTCCCATATGTCCCTAACGTCCCAGACGTTCTAGATTTCCTATATGTCCCTAACGTCCAAGACGTCCCAGATGTCCCACACGTCCCAGACGTCCTAAAGGTCCCATATGTCCCTAACGTCCCAGACGTTCCAGACGTACTAGTTGTCCCATATGTTCTTAACGTCCTAGACGTCCTAGATGTCCCATATGTTCCTAACGCCCCAGACGTCCCAGACTTCATAGATGTCCCATATGTCCCTATCGTCCCAGACGTCCTAGATGTCCAGTATGTCCCTAACATCCCAGACGTCCCAGATGTCCCATGTGTCCCTAACGTCCCAGACGTCGTAGATGTACCATATGTCCCTAACGTTTGAGACGTCCTAGATGTCCCATATATTCCTAAAGTCTTAGACGTCCTAATTGTCCCATATGTCCCTAACGTCCCACACGTCCCAGACGTCCCAAACGTCTTAGATATCTTATGCATCCCTAACGTTTCAGACGTCCTAGATGTCCTATATGTCCGTAACGTCCCAGACGTCCCAGATGTCTCATTTGTCCATAACGTCGCAGACGTCTTAGATGTCCCATAGGTCCCACATGTTTTTAACGTCCCAGACGTCTTAGATGTCCCACATGTCCTTAACGTCCCAGCCATCCTAGATGTCCCATATGTTCCTAACGTCCCAGACGTCCCAAACGTCCTAGATGTCCCATATGTCCCTAACGTCCCAGACGTCCTAGATGTTCCATATATCCCTAACGTCCCAGATGTCCTAGATGTCCCATATGTCCAAAACGTCCCAGACGTTTTAGATGTCCCATATGTCCCTAACGTCCCAGACGTCTCAGATGTCCTAGATGTCCCAGACGTCCTAGGTGCCCCATCTGTTCCTAACGTCCCAGACGTCCCAGACGTTCTATACGTGTCAGACGTCCTAGAGGTCCCATATGTCCCTAACGTCCCAGACGTCCCAGATATCCCAGTTGTCCCATATGTCTCAAACGTTACAAACGTCCCAGACGTCCTAGATGTTCCATATATTCCTAACGTCCCAGATGTCGTAGATGTCCCATATGTCCCAAACATCCCAGACGTTTTAGATGTCCTATATGTCCCTAACGTCCCAGCCGTCTCAGGTGTCCTAGATGTCCCAGACGTCCTAGGTGCCCCATCTGTCCCTAACGCCCCAGACGTCCCAGACGTCCTAGATGTCCCATATGTCTCTAACGTCCCAGACGTCCTGGATGTCTCATATGCCACTAACGTCCCAGACGTCCCAGACGTCCTAGATGTCCCATATGTCTCTAACGTCCCAGACGTCCTGGATGTCTCATATGCCCCTAACGTCCCAGACGTCCCAGACGTCCCAGATGTCCTATACTTCCCAAACGACCTAGATGTTTCATATGTGCCTAACGTCCCAAACGTCCTAAATGTCCCATATGTCCCTAACGTCCCAGACGTCCCAGACGTCCTAAATGTCCTATATTTCGCTAACGTCTGGGACGTAAAAGATGTCCTATATGTCCAGAACGTCCCAAACGTCCCAGATGTCCCATATGTCCCTAACGTCCCAGACGTCTTAGACGTCCTAGATGTCCCAATGTGCCTAACGTCCCAGACGTCCTAAATGTCCCATATGTTCCTAACGTCACAGGTTTCTTAGATGTCCCATATGTCTATAACGAACCAGACGTCCAAGATGCCCCATATGTCCCTAACGTCCCAGACGTTCTAGATGTCCTATATGTCCCTAACGTCCCAGACGTCCCAGAGGTCCCAGACGTACTTGTTGTCCCATATGTCCTTAACGTCCTAGACGTCCTAAATGTCCCATATGTCCCTAACGTCCCAGACGTCCCAGACGTACTTGTTGTCCCATATGTCCTTAACGTCCTAGACGTCCTAGATGTCCCATATGTTCCTAACGCCCCAGACGTCTCAGACTTCATAGATGTCCCATATGTCCTTATCGTCCAAGACGTCCTAGATGTCCTGTAAGTCCCTAACGTCCCAGACGTCCCAGATTTCCCACACGTCCCAGACGTCCTAAATGTCCCATATGTCCCTAACGTCCCAGACGTCCCAGACGTACTTGTTGTCCCATATATCCCTAAAGTCTTAGATGTCCTAATTGTCCCATATGTCCCTAACGTCCCACACGTCCCAGACGTCCCAGACGTCTTAGATATCTTATGCATCCCTAACGTTCCAGACGTCCTAGATGTCCTATATGTCCGTAACGTCCCAGACGTCTTAGATGTCCCATAGGTCCCACATGTTCTTAACGTCCCAGACGTCTTAGATGTCCCACATGTCTTTAACGTCCCAGCCGTCCTGGATGTCCCATATGTTCCTAACGTCCCAGACGTCCCAAACGTCCTAGATGTTCCATATATCCCTAACGTCCCAGATGTCCTAGATGTCCCATATGTCCCAAACGTCCCAGACGTTTTAGATGTCCCATATGTCCCTAACGTCCCAGACGTCTCAGATGTCCTAGATGTCCCAGACGTCCTAGGTGCCCCATCTGTTCCTAACGTCCCAGACGTCCCAGACGTCCCAGACGTTCTATACGTCTCAGACGTCCTAGAGTTCCCATATGTCTCTAACGTCCCAGACGTCTTAGATGTCCTATATGCCCTAACGTCCTAGACGTCACAGATGTTCCATATGTCAGCAACGTTTCAGACGTCGAAGATGCCCTATATGTCCCATGTGTCCCTCACGTCTCAAACGTCCTAGATGTCCTATATGTCCCTAGCGTCCCAGACGTCCCAGACGTCCTAGATGTCCTATATGTCTCTAACGTCCCAGACGTCCTAGATGTCCCATAGGTCCCTAACGTCCCAGAAGTCCTAGATGTCCCATATGTCCCTAACGTTTCAGACGTCCTAGATGTCCCATCTTTCCCTAACGTTCTTAACGTCCCAGACGTCCTAGATGTCCCATATATCCCTAACGTCCCAGACGACCTAGATGTCCCATATGTCCCTAACGTCCCAGACGTCCTAGATGTGCCATATGTCCCTAACGTCCCAGACGTCCCAGACGTCCCATATGTCCCTAACGTTCTAGATGTCCCATATGTCCTTTTCGTCCAAGACGTCCCAGATGCCCAATACGTTCCTAAAGGCCAGACGTCCTTGATGTCTTATAAGTTCCTAACTTCCAAGAAGTCTCACATGTCCTATATGTCCCAAACGTCCCAGACGTCCTAGAAGTCCCATATGTCCCTAACGTTTCAGACGTCCTAGATGTCCCATCTTTCCCTAACGTTCTTAACGTCCCAGACGTCCTAGATGTCCCATATATCCCTAACGTCCCAGACGACCTAGATGTCCCATATGTCCCTAACGTCCCAGACGTCCTAGATGTGCCATATGTCCCTAACGTCCCAGACGTCCCAGACGTCCCATATGTCCCTAACGTTCTAGATGTCCCATATGTCCTTTTCGTCCAAGACGTCCCAGATGCCCAATACGTTCCTAAAGGCCAGACGTCCTTGATGTCTTATAAGTTCCTAACTTCCAAGAAGTCTCACATGTCCTATATGTCCCAAACGTCCCAGACGTCCTAGAAGTCCCATATGTCCCTAACGTTTCAGACGTCCTAGATGTCCCATCTTTCCCTAACGTTCTTAACGTCCCAGACGTCCTAGATATCCCATATATCCCTAACGTCCCAGACCACCTAGATGTCCCATATGTCCCTAACGTCCCAGACGTCTTAGATGTGCCATATGTCCCTAACGTCCCAGACGTCCCAGACGTCCCATATGTCCCTAACGTTCTAGATGTCCCATATGTCACTCTCGTCCCAGACGTCCCAGACGTGCTAGATGTCCCTTATGTCCATAACGTCCCAGACGTCCTAGATGTTTCATATGTCCCTAACGTCCCAGACGTCCCTGATGTCCCATACGTCCCAGACGTATTAGATGACCCATATGTCTCTAACGTCCCAGACGGCCCAGACGTCCTAGATATCTCGGACTTTTCAAACGTCGCAGACGTCACAGATGTCTTAGATGTTCCATATATCTCTAACGTCCCAGACGTCCCAAATGTCCCATATGTCTTTAACGTCCCATACGTCCCAGATGTCCCATATGTCCCTAACGTCCCAGACGTTCTAGACGTCCCATGTGTCCCTTATGTCCCTAACGTCCCAGGCGTCCTAGATGTCCCATATGTCCTTAACATCCCAGACGTTCCAGACGTCCTAGATGTCCCATATGTCCTTAACGTCCTTGACTTCCCAGACGTCCTAGATGTCTCATATATCCCTAACGTCCCAGACGTCTCAGATGTCGCATATGTCCCATATGTCATTAACGTCCCAAACATCCCTGATGTCCCATATGTCCCTAACGTCCCAGACGTTCCAGATGTCCCATGTGTCCTTAACGTCCCAGACGTCTCAGATGTCGCATATGTCCCATATGTCATTAACGTCCCAAACATCTCAGATGTCCCATATGTCCCTATCGTCCCAGACGTTCCAGATGTCGCATATGTCCCATATGTCCCTAACGTCCCAGACGTCCTAGATGTTCCATATGTCACTCTCGTCCCAGACGTCCCAGACGTGCTAGATGTCCCTTATGTCCATAACGTCCCAGACGTCCTAGATGTTTCATATGTCCCTAACGTCCCAGACGTCCCTGATGTCCCATACGTCCCAGACGTATTAGATGACCCATATGTCCCTAACGTTCCAGACGTCCAAGATGTCCCATATGTCTCACACGTCCCAGACGTCCCAGACGTTCTAGATGTCTCATATGTCCCTAACGTCCCAGACGTCCTAGATGTCCCATATGTCCCTCACGTCCCAAACGTCCTAGATGTCCCATACGTCCCTAATGTCCTAGACGTCTCAGACGTCCTAGATGTCCCAGACGTCCTAGATGCCCCATATGTCCCTAACGTCCCAAACGTCTTAGATGTCTTAGATGTCCCAGACGTCCCAGATGTCCCATATGTCGCTAACGTCCCAGATGACCCAGATGTCCCATACGTCCCAGAAGTTTTAGATGTACCATATGTCCCTAACGTCCCAGACGTCTTAGATGTCTTAGATGTCCCTGACGTCCCAGATGTCCCATATGTCTCAAACGTTACAAACATCCCAGACGTCCTAGATGTTCCATATATTCCTAACGTCCCAGATGTCGTAGATGTCCCATATGTCCCAAACTCCCAGACGTTTTAGATGTCCTATATGTCCCTAACGTCCCATACGTCTCAGATGTCCTAGATGTCCCAGACGTCCCAGATGTCCCATATGTCTCAAACGTTACAAACATCCCAGACGTCCTAGATGTTCCATATATTCCTAACGTCCCAGATGTCGTAGATGTCCCATATGTCCCAAACTCCCAGACGTTTTAGATGTCCTATATGTCCCTAACGTCCCAGACGTCCTAGGTGCCCCATCTGTCATTAACGCCCCAGACGTCCCAGACGTTCCTGATGTTCTACACGTTTCAGACCTCCTGGATTTCCATATGTCCCTAATGTCCCAGACGTCCCAAACGTCCTAGATGTCCCATATGTCTCTAACGTCCCAGACGTCCTGGATGTCTCATATGCCCCTAACGTCCCAGACGTCCCAGACGTCCCAGATGTCCTATACGTCCCAAACGACCTAGATGTTTCATATGTGCCTAACGTCCCAAACGTCCTAAATGTCCCATATGTCCCTAACGTCCCAGACGTCCCAGACGTCCTAAATGTCCTATATTTCGCTAACGTCCCAGACGTAAAAGATGTTCTATATGTCCCTAACGTCCCAAACGTCCCAGATGTCTCATATGTCCCTAACGTCCCAGACGTCTTAGACGTCCTAGATGTCCCAATGTCCCTAACGTCCTAGACGTCCTAAATGTCCCATATGTTCCTAACGTCACAGGCATCCTAGATGTCCCGTATGTCTATAACGTACCAGACGTCCTAGATGTCCCATATGTCCCTAACGTCCCAGACGTTCTAGATGTCCTATATGTCCCTAACGTCCCAGACGTACCAGATGTCCCACACGTCCCGGACGTCCTAAAGGTTCCATATGTCCCTAACGTCCCAGACGTCCCAGACGTACTAGTTGTCCCATATGTCCTTAACGTCCTAGACGTCCTAGATGTCCCATATGTTCCTAACGCCCCAGACCTCCCAGACTTCATAGATGTCCCATATGTCCCTATCGTCCCAGACGTCCTAGATGTCCAGTATGTCCCTAACGTCCCAGACGTCCCAGATGTCCCATATGTCCCTAACGTCCCAGACGTCGTTGATGTACCATATGTCCCTAACGTTTGAGACGTCCTAGATGTCCCATATATCCCTAAAGTCCTAGACGTCCTAATTGTCCCATATGTCCCTAACGTCCCACACGTCCCAGACGTCCCAGACGTCTTAGATATCTTATGCATCCCTAACGTTCCAGACGTCCTAGATGTCCTATATGTCCGTAACGTCCCAGACGTCCCAGATGTCTCATTTGTCCATAACGTCCCAGACGTCTTAGATGTCCCACACGTCCTTAACGTCCCAGCCATCCTAGATGTCCCATATGTTCCTAACGTCCCAGACGTCCCAAACGTCCTAGATGTCCCATATGTCCCTAACGTCCAAGACGTCCTAGATGTTCCATATATACCTAACGTTCCAGATGTCCTAGATGTCCCATATGTCCAAAACGTCCCAGACGTTTTAGATGTCCCATATGTCCCTAATGTCCCAGGCGTCCTAAATGTCCCATATGTCCTTAAAGTCCCAGACGTCCCAGACGTCCTAGATGTCCCGTATGTCTTTAACGTCCCAGACGTCCCAGATGTTCCATATGTCCCTAACGTATTTGACGTCCCAGATGTCCCATATGCCCCATATGTCCCTAATGTCCCAAGCGTCCTAGATGTCCCATATGTCCTTAACGTCTCAGACGTCTCAGATGTCCCTAATGTCCCAGGCGTCCTAAATGTCCCATATGTCCTTAAAGTCCCAGACGTCCCAGACGTCCTAAATGTTCCATATGTCCTTAACGTACCAGACGTCCCAGCTGTCCCGTACGTCCCTAACGTCCCAGACGTCCCAGACGTCCTAGATGTCCCATATGTCTCTAACGTCCCAGACGTCCAAGATGTCCTATATGTCCCTAACGCCCCAGACGTCCCAGACGTCCCAAATGTTCCATATGTCCCATATGTCCCTAATGTCCCAGGCGTCCCTGTTGTCCCATATATCCCTAATGTCCCAGGCGACCTAAATGTCCCATATGTCAACGTCCCAGATGTTCCAGACGTCCTAGATGTCCCATATGTCCTTAACGTCCCCGACGTCTAAGATATCCCATATGTCCCTAACGTCTTAGACGTCCCAGATGTCCCATATGTCCCATATGTCCCTAATGTCCCAGGCGTCCTAAATGTTTAATATGTTCTTAACGTCCCAGAGGTCCCAGCTGTCCCGTATGTCCCTAACGTCCCAGACGTCAAAGACGTCCCAGATGTCCCATTTGGTCTATATGTCCCTAATGTCCCAGCCGTCCCAGATGTCCCATATGTCCCATATGTTATTAATGTTACAGGCGTCCTAAATGTCCCATATGTCCTTAACTTCCCAGACGTCCCAGGCGTCCTAGATGTCCCATATGTCCCTAACGTCCCAGACGTCCTAGATGTCCTATATGTCCCTAACGTCCCAGACGTCCCAGATGTACCATATATCCCTAACGTCCCAGACGTCCCAGACGTCCTATCTGTCCCGTATGTCCCTAACGTCCCAGACGTCCCAGACGTCCTAGATGTCCCATATGTCCCTAACGTCCCAGACGTCCTAGATGTCGTATATGTCCCTAACGTCCCAGACGTCCTAGATGTCCAATATGTCCCTAATGTCCCAGACGTCCTAGATGTCCTATCTGTTCCTAACGTCCCAGACGTCCCAGATGTCCCATATGTCCCTAACGTCCCATACGTCCCAGATGGCCCATATGTCCCTAACGTCCCAGACGGCTTAGATGTCCCATATGTCCCTAACGTCCCAAACGTCCCACATGTTCCATATGTCCCTAACGTCTCAGATGTCCCAAATGTGCCATATGTCCCTAATGTCCCAGACGTCCTAGATGTCCTATATGTCCCTAACGTCCCAGACGTCCCAGATGTACCATATATCCCTAACGTCCCAGACGTCCCAGACGTCCTAGATGTCGTATATGTCCCTAACGTCCCAGACGTCCTAGATGTCGTGTATGTCCCTAACGTCCCAGACGTCCTAGATGTCCCATATGGCCCTAACGTCCTAGACGTCCTAGATGTCCCATATGTCCCTAACGTCCTAAACGTCCTAGATGACCCATGCGTCCTTAACGTCCCAGACGTCCCAGATGCCCCATATTTCCCTAACGTCCCAGACGTCCCAGATGTCCCATATGTCCCATATGTCCCATTTGTCCTAGGCGTCCCAGATGTCCCATATGTCCCATATATCCCTAATGTACCAGGCGTCCTAAAAGACCCATATGTCCTTAACGTCCCAGACGTGCCAGACGTCCTAGATGTCCCACATGACCTTAGCGTCCCAGACGTCCCTGCTGTCCCGTATGTCCCTAACGTCGCAGACGTCCCAAGCGTCCTAGATGTCCCAGATGTCCCTCACGTCCCAGACGTCCCAGACGTCCCATATGTCCCTAACGCGCCAGACGTCCCAGATGTCCCATATGTCGCATATGCCCCTAATGTCTCAGACGTCCCAGATGTCCCATATGTTTCTAACGTCCCAGACGTCCCAGATGTCCCATATGTCCCTAACTTCCTAGACGTCCTAGATGTCTCATACGTCCTTAACGTCCCAGACGTCCCTGATGCCCTATATGTGCCTAACGTCCCAGACGTACCAGATGTCCCATACGTCCCATACGCCCCTAACGTCCCAGACGTCCCAGACGTCCCAGATGCCCCATATGTCCCATACGTCCCTAATGTCCCAGGCGTCCTAGATGTTCCATATGTCGCTAACGTCCCAGAGGTCCCAGACGTCCTAGATGTTCCATATGTCCCTAACGTCCCAGACGTCCTAGATGTCCTCAATGTTCCTAACGTCCCAGACGTCCCAGATGTTCCATATGTCCCTAATGTCCCAGGCGTCCCAGATGTCTCATATGCCCTATATGTCCCTAATGTCCCAGGCGTCCTAAGTGTCTTATATGGCCTTAACGTCCCAGACGTCCAAGACGTACTAGATGTCCCACATGTCCTTAATGTCTCAGACGTCTCAGATGTCCCATATGTCCCATATGTCCCTAATGTCCCAGGCGTCCTAAATGTCCCATACGTCCTTAAAGTCCCAGACGTCCCAGACGTCCTAGATGTCCCGTATGTCCTTAACGTTCCAGACGTCCCAGATGTTCCATATGTCCCTAACGTATCTGACGTCCCAGATGTCCCATATGTCCCATATGTCCCTAATGTCCCAAGCGTCCTAGATGTTCCATACGTCCCTAACGTCCCAGACGTCCTAAATGTCCCATATGTCCTTAACGTACCAGACGTCCCAGCTGTCCCGTATGTCCCTAACGTCCCAGACGTCCCAGACGTCCTAGATGTCCCATATGTCTCTAACGTCCCAGACGTCGTAGATGTCCTATATGTCCCTAACGTCCCAGACGTCCCAGACGTCCCAGATGTCACATATGTCCCATATGTCCCTAATGTTTCAGGCGTCCCTGATGTCCCATATGTCCCTAATGTCCCAGGCGTCCTAAATGTCCCATATGTCAACGTCCCAGACGTTCCAGACGTCCTAGATGTCCCATATGTCCTTAACGTCCCCGACGTCCCAGATATCCCATATGTCCCTAACGTCCCAGACATCCCAGATGTCCCATATGTCCCATATGTTCCTAATGTCCCAGGCGTCCTAAATGTTTAATATGTCCTTAACGTCCCAGATGTCCTAAATGTCCCATATGCCAGTAACGTCTCAGACGTCCCAGATGTCCCATATGTCCCTAACGTCCCAGACGTCCCAGATGTCCCATATGTCCCATATGTCCCTAATGTTTCAGGCGTCCCAGATGTCCCATATGTCCCATATGTCCCTAATGTCCCAGGCGTCCTAAATGTCCCATATGTCCTTGACGTCCCAGACGTCCCAGACGTCCTAGATGTCCCATATGTCCCTAACGTCCCAGACGTCCCAGATGTCCCAGATCTCCCACATGTCCCTAATGTCCCAGGCGTCCTAGATGTTCCATATGTTCCTAAAGTCCCAGACGTCCTAAATGTCCCATATGTCCCTAACATCCCAGACGTTCCAGCTGTCCCGTATGTCCCTAACGTCCCAGACGTCTCAGACGTCCCGTATGTCCCATATGTCCCTAATGTCCCAGGCGTTATAGATCATCCATATGACCCTAACGTCCCAGACGTCCTAAATGCCCCATATTTCCTTAACGTCACAGACGTCCCAGACGTCCTAGATGTCTTATATGTCCTCAACGTCCCAGACGTCCCAGATGTCCCAAATGTCCCTAACGTCCCAGACGTCCCAGATGTCCCATATGTCCCATATGTCCCTAATGTTTCAAGTGTCCTAGATGTCCCATATGTCCCTAATGTCCCAGGCGTAATAAATGTCCCATATGTCCTTTACGTCCCAGACGTCCCAAACGTCCTAGATGTCCTATATGTAATTAACGTCCCAAACGTCCCAGATGTCTCATATGTCCCATATGTCTCTAATGTCCCAGGCGTCCTAGACGTTCCATATGTCCCTAACGTCCCAGACGTCCCAGCTGTCTCGTATGTCCCTAAAGTCCCAGACGTCCCAGACGTCCTAGATGTCCCATAGGTCCCTAACGTCCCAGATGTCCTAGATGTCCTATATGTCTCTAACGTCCCAGGAGTCCCAGATGTCCCATATGTCCCAAATGTCCCTAATGTCCCAGGAGTCCCATATGTCCCATATATCCCTAATGTCCCAGGCGACCTAAATGTCTTATATGTCCTTAACGTCCCAGACGTCCTAGACGTACTAGATATCCCATATGTCCTTTACGTCTCAGACGTCTCAGATGTCCCATATGTCCCATATGTCCCTAATGTACCAGGCGTCCTAAATGTCCCATATGTCCTTAAAGTCATAGACGTCCCAGACGTCCTAGATGTCCCATATGTCCTTAAAGTCCCAGACGTCCCAGATGTCCCATATGTGCCTAACGTCCCTGACGTCCCAGATGTCCCATATGTCCCATATGTCCCTAATGTCCCAAGCGTCCTAGATGTTCCATATGTCCCTAACGTCCCAGACGTCCTAAATGACCCATATGTCCTTAACGTCCCAGACGTCCCAGCTGTCCCGTATGTCCCTAACGTCCCAGACGTCCCAGACGTCCTAGATGTCCCATATGTCCCTAACGTCCCAGACGTTCTAGATATCCTATATGTCCCTAACGTCCCAGAAGTCCCAGACTTCCCAGATGTCTCATATGTCCAATATGTCCCTAATGTCCCAGCCGTCCCTGATGTCCCATATGTCCCTAATGTCTCAGACGTCCCAGATGTCCCATATGTCCCTATATGACCCTAATGTCCCAGGCGACCTAAATGTCTTATATGTCCTTAACGTCCCAGACGTACTAGATGTCCCATATGTCCTTAACGTCTCAGACGTCTCAGATGTCCCATATGTCCCATATGTCCCTAATGTCCCAGGCGTCCTAAATGTCCCATATGTCCTTAAAGTCCCAGACGTCCCAGACGTCCTAGATGTCCCATATGTCCGTAACGTCCCAGACGTCCCAGATGTCCCATATGTGCCTAACGTCCCTGACGTCCCAGATGTAACATATGTTCTTAACGTCCCAGACGTCCCAGCCGTCCCGTATGTCCCTAACGTCCCAGACGTCCCAGACGTCCTGGATGTCCCATATGTCCCTAACGTTTCAGACGTTCTAGATGTCCTATATGTCCCTAACGTCCCAGACGTCCCAGACGTCCCAGATGTCCTATATGTCCCATATGTCCCTATTGTCCCAGCCGTCCCTGATGTCCCATATGTCCCTTATGTCCCAGGCGACCTAAATGTCCCATATGTCAACGTCTTAGACGTTCCAGACGTCCTGGATGTCCCATATGTCCTTAACGGCCCCGACGTCCCAGATGTCCCATATGTCCCATATGTTCCTAAAGTCCCAGTCGTTCCTAATGTCCCATATGTCCCTAATGTCCCAGGCGTCCTAAATGTTTTATATGTCCCAAACGTCCCAGACGTCCCAGATGTCCCATATGTCCCTAACGTCCCATACGTCCCAGATGGCCCATATGTCCCTAACGTCCCAGACGTCTTAGATGTCCCATATGTCCCTAACGTCCCAAACGTCCCAGATGTTCCATATGTCCCTAACGTCTCAGATGTCCCAAATGTGCCATATGTCCCTAATGTCCCTAATGTCCCAGACGTCCCAAATGTCCCATATGGCCCTAACGTCCCAGACGTCCTAGATGTCCCATATGTCCCTAACGTCCTAGACGTCCTAGATGACCCATGCGTCCTTAACGTCCCAGACGTCCCAGATGCCCCATATTTCCCTAACGTCCCAGACGTCCCAGATGTCCCATATGTCCCATATGTCCCATTTGTCCTAGGCGTCCCAGATGTCCCATATGTCCCATATATCCCTAATGTACCAGGCGTCCTAAAAGACCCATATGTCCTTAACGTCCCAGACGTGCCAGACGTCCTAGATGTCCCACATGACCTTAGCTTCCCAGACGTCCCTGCTGTCCCGTATGTCTCTAACGTCGCAGACGTCCCAAGCGTCCTAGATGTCCCAGATGTCCCTCACGTCCCAGACGTCCCAGACGTCCCATATGTCCCTAACGCGCCAGACGTCCCAGATGTCCCATATGTCGTATATGCCCCTAATGTCTCAGACGTCCCAGATGTCCCATATGTTTCTAACGTCCCAGACGTCCCAGATGTCCCATATGTCCCTAACTTCCTAGACGTCCTAGATGTCTCATACAACCTTAACGTCCCAGACGTCCCTGATGCCCTATATGTTCCTAACGTCCCAGACGTACCAGATGTCCCATACGTCCCATACGCCCCTAACGTCCCAGACGTCCCAGACGTCCCAGATGCCCCATATGTCCCATACGTCCCTAATGTCCCAGGCGTCCTAGATGTTCCATATGTCGCTAACGTCCCAGACGTCCCAGACGTCCTAGATGTTCCATATGTCCCTAACGTCCCAGACGTCCTAGATGTCCTAAATGTTCCTAACGTCCCAGACGTCCCAGATGTCCCATATGTCCTTAATGTCTCAGACGTCTCAGATGTCCCATATGTCCCATATGTCCCTAATGTCCCAGGCGTCCTAAATGTCCCATACGTCCTTAACCCTCAGTTAGGCGCGCACCGAAACGTTACGCGCTTAGTCGCACTAGGCCCGGTGGGCATAAAGCTAGAAATCACACGTTTTGTCGATTATTTCTATGGAGTTATGATTGAATGTGCTTATAGTGATTACTATGAAGGTTACTATGCCTATATACACATAATTCTGTTAAACAAATATATGTGAAACCAGCTATTTGAGTGAGAAAAAAACCGACCAAATGCCATTTTCAGTGGAAATTAGTATAAACCCAAATCTTTACGTTTAATAATTAGATTTCGAGTACTTCAGGTATTTAGTTCGAAAATACTTCTATATTATTGACATACCTGTAATATATTTATCTGTAAACGTAATGATGAAGTCAGTTCTTTGTGAAATTGTTATAGTTAAAATATTTACCTCCAAGTATTTTTATTGTATTTTCAAATTACACAACACTTGTAAAGCACAAAATGGCTGGATTGATTTTGGATAAACACACATATACATATATACAATAATGAAACAATAAAAAAAGCTATTCAGAATCTGTGTATATTTCTTCTTCTCTTTCTGAAGTTTTGTTAAAACATTCCTGGCACAGTTTTTTGGTGTGTGGACCCAGGCACAAAAATGTATTGCACTTTTCGCACGAGTACTGAGTTTTACATTGCTTTTTGCTGTTTGAGTAACAAGGTCCGCAATATTTTCTTTTGTTTCGAGGTGTTGCAGCTGCTGCTGCTACTTGTTCTTGTTTATCGTTTACTGGCTGCAACGGTTTATATTTTTTTAAAAGAATTTGCAATTCATTTGGTAAATTTTTCAATACGGATCTTCTTTGTAACTGGGGAGTTACTAAACACAAAGCCATTTTCTTCAAGTAGTTTCGTCTAGGAGAATATTCCTTGCCGTTTCCCAAATGAATTACTCTGAAGTTAATTCCAGCGACATTCAACATGTAGTAAAAAATTACCATTGGCCATCTTCTTGTTGATCGTGCTGTGTTGTAAGTAGCACACAATTTATCAACAACATCCACACCTGATTTTGTTTCATCGTAAAATTGTATTATTTCTGGTTTTTTATCCGTTTCAGTTGATACCGAAGAACTAGATGTGTGGTAACTTGACAGCAATATGACAGTTTTACCTTTTTTTGACACATATGACACCAATGTCTCTGGTTTTGTGTATCCGAAAAGGCTATCGTATTTATTGCGATTTTTCGGTAAAACAAAAGAGACGGGTATTTCCCGTCTATTTTTTCTCACAGTTCCCACATATGACAATTTTTTCTTTTCTAACTCTTTGATCAGAATCAAACTAGTAAACCAATTATCGGCAGTTATATTTCTGCCAGTCTGATAAATTGATTCCGACAACCAAAGTACGATATTCTCTGCAGAATTACTCAGTCTATATGGCTCCTCTGGCTGCTGACCGCAATAAATTTCCATATTATATGTATAGAAAAGTTTAGCATCACTGAGACAGAAAATTTTGATTTCGTATTTACTAGGTTTTGAAGGAATGTACTGTCTAAACCCGCAGCGTCCCCGGAATGCAGGAAGCATTTCGTCGATGGTAAGATTTTGCCCAAGGTGGTACTGTGACTTGCAGTTTTCAAGGAAAAAATCAAAAATTTCTCTGACGGCAGTCAATTTGTCCATTACTGGTCTTTCAGCCCGTGTAGTTTTATCATCAAAACGAACACATCTGATGAGAGTTCTAAATCTTTTTTCCGACATTATCATGCGAAATATATCTATACCAAAGCCATCTGTTGACCAAAAATCGGCAAGACTTTGATGGCCGCCCCGAAAAACTCCTATCAAGTATAAAAGACCCAAAAATGCCTCCATTTCTATGCGATCAGTTTCTCTGCCGTCTCTTTCACGCGTAAACTATTCTCTTATACTATTTATATAAATATTTGTTTTTTCTACTAGCAAAGTCAATATTCTGTCATCAAAAAATAGTCGCCAACAATCTACTTCATTTTTGGCATTTTTTGCAGTTTGGCCAGTGACTCCGGGTAATTTGACTAAAATATTATGCGGGGGTGTTTGGGTAACTTTCCAGGGGATTTTTCTCCATTTGGTACTATCCCGGCCTATAACAATAAAAATGAGTTAGTTTGGTACAACTCTTTTTTACATAAAGTAACTAAAAAATAATTTAGATAGTTTCATCTGAGCGTGACAATTATACTAATGATATGAGGATAGTACCAAGTTGAAAGAGTGTGTATATGAAAGTAAACGCATCTTTCAATAGCAACAAAAAACAAAACTAGGTTCAATCTTGACTTACCACTGTAAAAGTTATCAGGCTCTTCTTCCTCCTCGATTTCTATATCACTTTCATCAATTTCATGTTCCGTGTCTGAATTATTTGATCTGGTTTCCAAATTGTCCTCCGTTTCTGATTCATCTGATTCTTCGATGTTTTCTTCGAGTATAACATTTGCATCAAAGTCATCCTCGTCAAAAATAAGTCGATTGAGCTCTTCAATATGTTGAGGATTATTCAAGTTGTACATTTTCCCACTCATCTTGCACCGTTGTTGTTCAAAAATATTTTAAAAAATTACGTCTTCTATAAATAAAAACAAGCCACAGTCGACGAAAAACACTGTCACGTTCGGCGCTAAAATACGCAGAATAACAGGGACGCGAGCGGGCGCGTCAGGTCCAGCGGACATAAGTAACGCACGGTTCCGCCTACTCATCAATTACTCGGGAACTAAGACAGTTATCGATATGACGCTACAGGAAACGGTTATAAATAGATCCTTCTGAGATGTCATGAAGGCCCACCCCAATAACTCAATCTGGTTTTGAAATAAAAGCAAAATACAAGGGCATAGGCCCACTGGACCTATGCGCGCCTAATGGAAGGTTAAAGTCCCAGACGTCCCAGACGTCCTAGATGTCCCGTATGTCCTTAACGTTCCAGACGTCCCAGATGTTCCATATGTCCCTAACGTATCTGACGTCCCAGATGTCCCATATGTCCCATATGTCCCTAATGTCCCAAGCGTCCTAGATGTTCCATATGTCCCTAACGTCCCAGACGTCCTAAATGTCCCATATGTCCTTAACGTACCAGAGGTCCCAGCTGTCCCGTATGTCCCTAACGTCCCAGACGTCCTAGATGTCCCATATGTCTCTAACGTCTCAGACGTCGTAGATGTCCTATATGTCCCTAACGTCCCAGACGTCCCAGACGTCCCAGATGTCACATATGTCCCATATGTCCCTAATGTTCCAGGCGTCCCTGATGTCCCATATGTCCCTAATGTCCCAGGCGTCCTAAATGTCCCATATGTCAACGTCCCAGACGTTCCAGACGTCCTAGATGTCCCATATGTCCTTAACGTCCCCGACGTCCCAGATATCCCATATGTCCCTAACGTCCCAGACATCCCAGATGTCCCATATGTCCCATATGTTCCTAACGTCCCAGGCGTCCTAAATGTTTAATATGTCCTTAACGTCCCAGATGTCCTAAATGTCCCATATGCCCCTAACGTCCCAGACGTCCCAGATGTCCCATATGTCCCTAACGTCCCAGACGTCCCAGATGTCCCATATGTCCCTAATGTTTCAGGCGTCCCAGATCTATCATATGTCCCATATGTCCCTAATGTCCCAGGCGTCCTAAATGTCCCATATGTCCTTGACGTCCCAGACGTCCCAGACGTCCTAGATGTCCCATATGTCCCTAACGTCCCAGACGTCCCAGATGTCCCAGATCTCCCACATGTCCCTAATGTCCCAGGCGTCCTAGATGTTCCATATGTCCCTAAAGTCCCAGACGTCCTAAATGTCCCATATGTCCCTAACATCCCAGACGTCCCAGCTGTCCCGTATGTCCCTAACGTCCCAGACGTCTCAGATGTCCCGTATGTCCTTAACGTCACAGACGTCCCAGACGTCCTAGATGTCTTATATGTCCTTAACGTCCCAGACGTCCCAGATGTCCCATATGTCCCTAACGTCCCAGACGTCCCAGATGTCCCATATGTCCCTAATGTTTCAAGTGTCCTAGATGTCCCATATGTCCCTAATGTCCCAGGCGTCCTAAATGTCCCATATGTCCTTTACGTCCCAGACGTCCCAAACGTCCTAGATGTCCTATATGTAATTAACGTCCCAAACGTCCCAGATGTCTCATATGTCCCATATGTCTCTAATGTCCCAGGCGTCCTAGATGTTCCATATGTCCCTAACGTCCCAGACGTCCCAGCTGTCCCGTATGTCCCTAACGTCCCAGACGTCCCAGACGTCCTAGATGTCCCATATGTCCCTAACGTCTCAGATGTCCTAGATGTCCTATATGTCTCTAACGTCCCAGGAGTCCCAGATGTCCCATATGTCCCAAATGTCCCTAATGTCCCAGGAGTCCCATATGTCCCATATATCCCTAATGTCCCAGGTGACCTAAATGTCTTATATGTCCTTAACGTCTCAGACGTCTCAGATGTCCCATATGTCCCATATGTCCCTAATGTACCAGTCGTCCTAAATGTCCCATATGTCCTTAAAGTCATAGACGTCCCAGACGTCCTAGATGTCCCATATGTCCTTAAAGTCCCAGACGTCCCAGATGTCCCATATGTGCCTAACGTCCCTGACGTCCCAGATGTCCCATATGTCCCATATGTCCCTAATGTCCCAAGCGTCCTAGATGTTCCATATGTTCCTAACGTCCCAGACGTCCTAAATGACCCATATGTCCTTAACGTCCCAGACGTCCCAGCTGTCCCGTATGTCCCTAACGTCCCAGACGTCCCAGACGTCCTAGATGTCCCATATGTCCCTAACGTCCCAGACGTTCTAGATATCCTATATGTCCCTAACGTCCCAGAAGTCCCAGACTTCCCAGATGTCTCATATGTCCCATATGTCCCTAATGTCCCAGCCGTCCCTGATGTCCCATATGTCCCTAATGTCTCAGGCGTCCCAGATGTCCCATATGTCCCTATATGACCCTAATGTCCCAGGCGACCTAAATGTCTAATATGGCCTTAACGTCCCAGACGTCCCAGATGTCCCATATGTCCCTAACGTCCCAGACGTCCCAGATGTCCCATATGTCCCATATGTCCCTAATGTTTCAAGTGTCCTAGATGTCCCATATGTCCCTAATGTCCCAGGCGTCCTAAATGTCCCATATGTCCTTTACGTCCCAGACGTCCCAAACGTCCTAGATGTCCTATATGTAATTAACGTCCCAAACGTCCCAGATGTCTCATATGTCCCATATGTCTCTAATGTCCCAGGCGTCCTAGATGTTCCATATGTCCCTAACGTCCCAGACGTCCCAGCTGTCCCGTATGTCCCTAACGTCCCAGACGTCCCAGACGTCCTAGATGTCCCATATGTCCCTAACGTCTCAGATGTCCTAGATGTCCTATATGTCTCTAACGTCCCAGGAGTCCCAGATGTCCCATATGTCCCAAATGTCCCTAATGTCCCAGGAGTCCCATATGTCCCATATATCCCTAATGTCCCAGGCGACCTAAATGTCTTATATGTCCTTAACGTCTCAGACGTCTCAGATGTCCCATATGTCCCATATGTCCCTAATGTACCAGTCGTCCTAAATGTCCCATATGTCCTTAAAGTCATAGACGTCCCAGACGTCCTAGATGTCCCATATGTCCTTAAAGTCCCAGACGTCCCAGATGTCCCATATGTGCCTAACGTCCCTGACGTCCCAGATGTCCCATATGTCCCATATGTCCCTAATGTCCCAAGCGTCCTAGATGTTCCATATGTTCCTAACGTCCCAGACGTCCTAAATGACCCATATGTCCTTAACGTCCCAGACGTCCCAGCTGTCCCGTATGTCCCTAACGTCCCAGACGTCCCAGACGTCCTAGATGTCCCATATGTCCCTAACGTCCCAGACGTTCTAGATATCCTATATGTCCCTAACGTCCCAGAAGTCCCAGACTTCCCAGATGTCTCATATGTCCCATATGTCCCTAATGTCCCAGCCGTCCCTGATGTCCCATATGTCCCTAATGTCTCAGGCGTCCCAGATGTCCCGTATGTCCCTATATGACCCTAATGTCCCAGGCGACCTAAATGTCTAATATGGCCTTAACGTCCCAGACGTACTAGATGTCCCATATGTCCTTAACGTCTCAGACGTCTCAGATGTCCCATATGTCCCATATGTCCCTACTGTCCCAGGCGTCCTAAATGTCCCATATGTCCTTAAAGTCCCAGACGTCCCAGACGTCCTAGATGTCCCATATGTCCGTAACGTCCCAGACGTCCCAGATGTCCCATATGTGCCTAACGTCCCTGACGTCCCAGATGTAACATATGTTCTTAACGTCCCAGACGTCCCAGCCGTCCCGTATGTCCCTAACGTCCCAGACGTCCCAGACGTACTGGATGTCCCATATGTCCCTAACGTTTCAGACGTTCTAGATGTCCTATATGTCCCTAACGTCCCAGACGTCCCAGACGTCCCAGATGTCCCATATGTCCCATATGTCCCTAATGTCCCAGCCGTCCCTGATGTCCCATATGTCCCTTATGTCCCAGGCGACCTAAATGTCCCATATGTCAACGTCTTAGACGTTCCAGACGTCCTGGATGTCCCATATGTCCTTAACGTCCCCGACGTCCCAGATGTCCCATATGTCCCATATGTTCCTAATGTCCCAGTCGTTCCTAATGTCCCATATGTCCCTAATGTCCCAGGCGTCCTAAATGTTTTATATGTCCCAAACGTCCCAGACGTCCTAAATGTCCCATATGTCCCTAACGTCCCAGACGTCCCTGCTGTCCCGTATGTCCCCAATGTCCTAGACGTCCCAGGCGTCTTAGATGTCCCATATGTCCCTAACGTCCCAGACGTCCCATATGTCCCTAACGTCCCAGACGTGCCAGATGTCCCATATGTCCCATATGTCACATATGTCCCTAATGTCCCAGGCGTCCCATATGTCCCATATGTCCCATATGTCCCTAATGTCCCACGCGTCCTAAATGTTCCATATGTCCTTAACGTCCCAGACGTCCTAGATGTCCCATATGTCGTTAACGTCCCAGACGTCTCAGATGTCCCATATGTCCCACATGTCCCTAATGTCCCTAGCGTCCTAGATGTTCCATATGTCCCTAACGTCTCAGACGTCCTAAATGTCCCATATGTCCCTAACATCCCAGACGTCCCAGCTGTCCCGTATGTCCCTAACGTCCCAGACGTCCCAGATGTCGCATATGTCCCATATGTCCCTAATGTCCCAGGCGTTATAGATCATCCATATGACCCTAACGTCCCAGACGTCCTAAATGCCCCATATGTCTTTAGAGTCCCAGACGTCCCAGACGTCCTATATGTCTTATATGTCTTTAACGTCCCAGACGTCCCAGATGTCCCATATGTCCCTAAAGTCTCAGATGTCCCTGCTGTCCCGTATGTCCCCAATGTCCTAGACGTCCCAGGCGTCTTAGATGTCCCATATGTCCCTAACGTCCCAGACGTCCCATATGTCCCTAACGTCCCAGATGTCCCATATGTCCCATATGTCACATATGTCCCTAATGTCCCAGGCGTCCCATATGTCCCATATGTCCCATATGTCCCTAATGTCCCACGCGTCCTAAATGTTCCATATGTCCTTAACGTCCCAGACGTCCTAGATGTCCCATATGTCGTTAACGTCCCAGACGTCTCAGATGTCCCATATGTCCCACATGTCCCTAATGTCCCTAGCGTCCTAGATGTTCCATATGTCCCTAACGTCTCAGACGTCCTAAATGTCCCATATGTCCCTAACATCCCAGACGTCCCAGCTGTCCCGTATGTCCCTAACGTCCCAGACGTCCCAGATGTCGCATATGTCCCATATGTCACTAATGTCCCAGGCGTTATAGATCATCCATATGACCCTAACGTCCCAGACGTCCTAAATGCCCCATATGTCTTTAACGTCCCAGACGTCCCAGACGTCCTATATGTCTTATATGTCTTTAACGTCCCAGACGTCCCAGATGTCCCATATGTCCCTAAAGTCCCAGATGTCCCAGATGTCCAATATGTCCCATATATCCCTAATGTACCAGGCGTCCTAGATGCCCCATATGTCCCTAATGTCCCAGGCGTCCTAAATGTCCCATATGTCCTTAACGTCCCAGACGTCCCAAACGTCTTAGATGTCCCATATGTCCTTAACGTCCCAAACGTCTTAGATGTCTCATATGTCCCATATATCCCTAATGTCACAGGCGTCCTAGATGTCCCATATGTCCTTAACGTCCCAGACGTCCCAAACGTCCCAGATGTCCCATATGTCCCATATATCCCTAATGTCCCAGGCGTCCTAGATGTCCCATATGTCAGTAATGTCCCAGGCGTCCTAAATGTCCCATATGTCCTTAACGTCCCAGACGTCCCAAACGTCCCAGATGTCCCATATGTCCCTAACGTCCCAAACGTCCCAGATGTCTCATATGTCCCATTTGTCTCTAATGTCCCAGGCGTCCTAGATGTTCCATATTTCCCTAACGTCCCAGAGGTCCCAGCTGTCCCGTATGTCCCTAACGTCCCAGACGTCCCAGACGTCCTAGATGTCCCATTTGTCCTTAACGTCCCAGCCGTCCCAGATGTCCCATAAGTCCCAAATGACCCTAATGTACCAGGAGTCCCATATGTCCCACATGTCCCTAATGTTTCAGGCGTCCTAAATGTCACATGTCGTTAACGTCCCAGACGTCCCAGACGTCCTAGATGTATCATATGTCCTTAACGTCCCAGACGTCCAAGATGTCCCATATGTCCCTAACGTCTCAGACGTCCCACATGTCCCATATGTCCCATATGTCCCTAATGTCCCAGGCTTCCCAGATGTCTCATATGTCCCATATGTCCCTAATGTCAAAGACGTGCTAAATGTCCCATATGACCCTAACGTCCCAGAGGTCCCAGCTGTCCCGTATGTCCCTAACGTCCCAGACGTCAAAGACGTCCCAGATGTCCCATTTGGTCTATATGTCCCTAATGTCCCAGGCGTCGCAGATGTCCCATATGTCCCATATGTTCCTAATGTCCCAGGCGTCCTAAATGTCCATATGTCCTTAACTTCCCAGACGTCCCAGGCGTCCTAGATGTCCCATATGTCCTTAACGTCCCAGACGTCCAACATGTCCCATATGTCCCTAACGTCCCAGACGTTTCAGATGTCCCATATGTCCCATATGTCCCTAATGTCCCAGGCGTCCTAGATGTTCCATATGTCCCTAACGTCCCAGAAATCCTAAATGTCCTATATGTCCCTAACGTCCCAGACGTCCCAGCTGTCCCGTATGTCCGTAACGTCCCAGACGTCCCAGATGTCCTAGATGTCCCATATGTCCCTAACGACCCAGACGTCGTAGATGTCCTATATGTCCCTAACGTCCCAGACGTCCCAGACGTCCCAGATGTCCCGTATGTCCCATATGTCCCTTATGTCCCAGGCGTCCTAGATGTCTCATATGTCCCATATGTCCCTAATGTACCAGGCGTTCTAAATGTCCCATATGTCCTTAACGTCCCAGACGTCCTAGATGTCCTATAAGTCCTTAACGTCCCAGACGTCCCAGATGTCCCATATGTTCCTAACGTCCCAGACGTCCCAGATGTCCCTAATGTCCCATACGTCTTGAATGTCCCAGGCGTCCTAGATGTTACATATGTCCCTAACGTCCCAGACGTCTTAAGTGTCGCATATGTCCCT